>JAQFXM010001567.1:0-30903 GCA_034693345.1 Entomobrya multifasciata | reverse complement strand
TATCATGTACTAGGTAGTAGAAATTATGAAATGTTTCAAAAAATTGGGGTGATTTTATAATTGTTGGACAGAGCTTACCAGTACAGCTGGATATATTACGGTTCATATTTATGTGTACACATTAACTTCCTCCGTTTTTTTAGTTTGGCTTTAACCAGTTTCCGGAGATGTCAAGAAAAAGTTCTATACGAATAGCATGTCTATGTATCTATATACTCAAACAGTATGAATGAAAGAAAGTTTAATAATGTTCAGAAAAATATGCGTGGATAGCAAATAAAGTTTACGAAATCCCCCTTTCAGACAACTTGTCACAAATCTAATCATGATTAATCTTTAGCAATTTTTATGCTTCTATTAACTTTTTACCTTTCCTCGTAGTGTACCGCGTGTCTAGTAATGTACTAGCTAAAATGAAAGGTTGGCACTCATTCGTGTGGGCGAGGTAGCCAAGCAGAATACATTATGGATGTGGCATCATTTTTTCGTAATGTGGCCGTAGGCCTTTCCTTGATAAAAAAATGTGTGGGCATGTTCCTTACTATTTGTTTGATAAATGTGTGGCAAACTGAGGAATAAAACAAATAGACTGCCCTGTCATCAACTAATATATCGTTTCCTATTTAATTTATTCAACTAAATATGAACACCCACGTTCAATTGATGTGAATACAACAAATAGCCCAATACACGATTGCTCTCATGCGATAAATGTCAACTCGCTAGGATTGCTACCTATGCTTTACCCAGATGAATTTTCATCGTATTTATTTCTATGAATATATTCATAAGATTAAATGGAAATATTAGTCCCGTAGAGTATTAGCCGAATTAGTATTAGTAGCACATAAAGTATTAGTTTACCTAGTTAATTTGTTCGGAGGATGAAAAAAGTGAAAGCAAAAAAACCAGAATGTTCAATGAGTTCTCTCTAACGAGCAACGAGAACTGATTTTCCTTGAAAACTGTAGATTTTTGTTCAGTTGAATACAGACAAAAATTATTTCGGAGTTTTTTAGTTCATTCATTTCTACTACAGCTTACATATCTTGAAATAAGAATTCTATTACTGTATAGCATACATACATAACTGCTAACTACACATCAAAAAGATAAAAGGACTACCTGATTAGGCTCGACTCACAAGAAAATGGAACATTTGTTACAATATTTTGTATGCTGATTGTGTTGTGCTCGCAACATGGAATCAATCAGCATGAAATTACGGTTTTTTAGTTCAAACAACAAAATTATTACTGTACTGACAACCATGTTGATTTGAAGAATGAATTATACAAGTTCTGTAATTCTCTAGAAAAGCTTTTGGCAAAAAACTTGTCATGAAACCAAATTTTCGATTGTTACTTTTCATTAGCAATTACCCTGCTCATAAATCACATTATTCGAGAACTAGCTGCAAAAATGACCAACCATTTATACATTTATTGTAGAGAAGTCTTCGTATCATAAATATTTATGGACGTTTATAGGGTAAACATTCACTGAAACTAACGGTTTCTACTTTTGCCAAGGCCGAAGCTTTCTCCTGTTTAGCTACACTACACCTGCTCATGTTTGTAGATTTTTATGTTACTATATTGCACATATGTAATATGTACGATATCCCTAAATTGTGTTGTTCTTTTGTATAAAGCTTTTGTATTTATTTTATGTTTGTTTGGTTATCTAGAAATTTGTAATAGAATATGTTTGGATGAATAGTAAAGCACGAATATGTATTCACCTTCCATCGCACTGCACTCGTTCGTTTAACCAGGCAACTTCTTTCTTTTTGTTGGATTCCTTTTTATCGCATTGTTTTTCTGAAGCCAAGCAAAGCAATAGTAAACTGGTGAAAGTTTCAATAATAGTTGATATCTAAAATGTTGCTTGCTAGCTATTCCCCGCACGTTAATCTTTCTTCCGCTGTAAAGCTACTCACAGCAGTAAATAGAAAAAAATCTCTGAAAGAAAGGCTTAAGTACCAGTAATAGCTATAAATGTTTATCATGCCTCAAAGCTTTTATGTATTTAACTTATCCATAAATACGAATGAATGCTCTTTCAAGAGTAAATATGAGGAATATCTTAGAAAATGTTCCTGGAAGTCACTGAGTGAGTGGATGAAATCACTGTTTTGAGATAGACGACCGGGAATAAAATGTCAGGAATAATAAATGAACTTGACAAGACTTATCAGGTTTTTGATTCAATGATGATATTAATCTTAGAATTTCTTATGTGCATGCAAAACAATTGAATTATTCAGTTTATACAAAACACTAGACACAAATACCGTTGAGCTGTAGAATTGAACGAATTCTAAGTATTTGAAATATATGTGCTCCAACATGCAAAATAAAATGTAAGAAATCGATTGAATACTTTGTATAGCTCTAGAAAAACTGACTGATAAAATATATGTACTATGTACAGTTGCAAGAGCAAGGTTTATATGGCAGAAAATGTATAAATCGTGACAGACAATCAAATTGAGATCAACTTATGACAGAAAATTGAATTTGTAAGAATGAACTTCGAGTCAAAGAAAATGTTACTATATACTATGATTGAAACTGTTGAAGTCTTAGAATATAAAACTGATCCTAAGAAACTTCCAGGAGTCTCTTGAGACAATACCATTTGATTCTTCTATGCAACGAACTACAGATTCGGGCAAAGTCGTATTTATGAAAAGAAAAATACAGACCCGATTTGGACCAGAAAGTGTTCATTATAGACTAGGCCTTTTTGTATGTGTGTGTTTGATGAATTTTTTTTACCTAAAAGATCGATTTTTTAATCTTATTCGAAAAGTAACAGTTTGGCCTTTATTTTTATTTAGTGCACATCTAAAAACAAGGTTGATTTGAGGTTGAAAAAAAAATCAGCCGCTTGTTTATTTGAAGGAAAGATTTTGTACAAACAGTTACATAATTGTGATATCCGTGTCCATGAAATGACATTTTTGCACTATGTGCCGAAAAGAATTCAAATTCATGCCGAGTCCATTTTCATCATCTTATCAAACCCCTTAACTGTCGTCATAAATTTTTGACGTATCAACTTAAAACTATGCATACAAAAATAGTATATGAATATAAAAATGTTTTTTGGCAAATACCAATCATCCCTAAAAGGAAAGCAATCCTAAGGAAAAATCAATATTTCACATGCATTTTAGTAAAACTATGCATTCGTATATTCTGAAGTTTTTTCATCAAATTGAAGCATTTTCACCACGTTATTTTTTACTATCAATGTGCGATGTAGTACATGAACTGGAATTCCACACAAACTTCATTATGTGGAAGTTGAGCAAACTCATTACAAACGAGGAAATTGTAAAACTTTAAAAGGAAGCAAAATTTAAAAAATAGGTTGTCAGTCTGTTAAAATTACTCTTTCATTTCCATGCAATATTTCAATTTGAACAAGTTACCAGATGTTTCCCTGTATAAAATAAATAGCTGAAGATGAACAGAAGCAAAAAATAGTGAAATGCATATATTTTATCCACATGTATAACTTTCTAAATCATTATCATCAAACCATGCCCTACCATATAAAATATAGTAGCTATATACAGTATATAATATGTATACTACACACATGATTCGTAGTCTCTCTATGTACTGTGTTATTTATGTTCCTTAATTGTAGTTTTGGATGCCTTTTACCGACTTGGAGAAATGTACCGTACATAAATTTTGAGCTTGATGGTGATGCGCTGGTAAATTGACTTTTTGACTTACTTGCAAACCCGCCTCGCGGTCCTTTCCTTCAGTTAGACCCCCGTGGACATGATCTTCTTGAAGCGACGCAGGGTTTTTGGTCCGTATCAATTTATTGAAGAGGATCAAACTTTTCTGTCTTACGACCTCTCGATTCGACGGGAGATATTGTTGCAACTTGTCCGGTATTTTCATTTTCCCTCTTGCTTCAACTGCGATTTCTGCAGAGAACGTAAACTGGTGCAGTTGAATGAATGTGTAGTGGACCACACACAGAGGTGGAGGAAGAAGAAGAATTACTTCTTCATTGAGATGTATAAATCCGTGGACAGCGGAGGATACACAAATACACTACACAAACACATTCACTTGTTTACAAAGACACAAGATTACAAAAGGAGCATTGAAGACTTTTCTCTTTCGTATTATATATTTATCTTTGAAAGAAAGACCTTTACCACAAAAGGTTTCCAATCAAAGGCTCAGAATATTAAATACACAACTTTCTTTCTTCATTATTATTTTTTATGCTTCGAACATGAACACAGGAAGCTGAATCTAATGGAAGCTCCTGGCGGATATGGTGTGGCGGAGGTGGCAGGATATTTTTTTCGAAATTATTTGGGTGGAAAAAGAAGAACACTGGAGCGTGTGAGCTTCGGGGGAAGTGAAAGTTGAAGTGAATAATAGCAAAAATCCGAGTTCTGAAGTTGATGATATTATTTTCCTACATGATAGAGTAATCACAGTCTTTTCATTTTGGCATCAGCACAGCAAGCTTTCCCTTGATCTGAAAATAAAGATAAATCAATAAATTAGAAACGAAATGCGATTGCAGCATACTCCTCAGTACAAGCAAAACCTGGATGTAAGAAAAGAAAATGTCGTAGAAAATTAATATCCGTCAAAGAATTTGACTATTACATATTTGTAATACGGAAACACGTGGAAAGACGTTTCCTTCTTAAGAAAAAAGTATGTTATTGAATAACGTTCTATCGAGGAAATTACAAATCTAGACAGACAGGGGCCACAGCAATTGACTACAGGATGCTTAGTTCATAGTTTACCGACTGAACTTTCGTTCAGATTCTAGGTAAGATAGATGGCGAAGCAAAACATATAGAAATAAAAATCCATTTCGATTATAATCGCTCCGGATCCATCATCATTGCCCATAAACCATGAAATACTTTATCCTGAAGTTACAAAGCTATTACATAGGGTACTAAGTTTAACTATTTTTACAGTTTTCGATTTCCTAGCCCAATAATAAAATCCATGCTTTCTTACACTTCATGTCATTCAATTGATATGTATCAGCTCAGCTTTTTTGAATTGTGGCTGTGCTGAATGTATAAAGATATATATATATACAGTACAGTATCTTATGCATAGACAAACGAGTAATAATTTTTTTGATAAATCCTGATAATTGCTCTTAACTTTTTTGACAAATGCTTAATTGTGCGAACAACGTAACATAAACTGTTCCATCCCAGTTATGATGATTTATAGCATATTTTGCCACAATAAGTTAAATACATAAAAATGTATTTGACATTTGACATAAAAAAGTGATTTATAAACTCGTGCATTATGGCAATTTGGATAACCGGCTTATTTTTGTCAGAATCGGTATTTGAAATCATTTTCGCATGCTATTTGAGAGAAAATAGGCAAATTAAGGAAATCTGATGCTAGTATGATTAATAAATTAAAGTATACTCGAATGAATAACAAACGTCAATTAGAATTTTGCGGTGAAAGTATATTTCTACTCTAAGCCTAAGCACTGCTATATATAATTCATAAGTTGCGGGTTTCGTTTTATTGGGTTTCGGGATTTGAGTTACTTGAAGTGGGGCTTAGAACTTTATTTTGACAAGCTATGAGCCATCAAACAGAAAATTACACAAAGTGCAGTATGTTTGTTAAATCCCGTTTTTCCAGCATTAGAATAATGCTCTAAATGTATAGTGCAAAACATTGAATATAACAATTTTTTACTACTATTTAAACTATATTTAACACACAACGCAGAACGAAAGTTGAACATCCTTTACCATCATTCACCAAGATGAGCTTTCATTACCACACTACTAACAAGTCTACGATGCGTGATATTTCTCAAAAGCGTAGGTGGATTCGCGTTTGGTGAGAAAACAATGTCATAATAATCTCAGGAGTTGCTGGGCATGAAATCACAAACAAAAAGTATATTTTATCTGTTTTTTGTTTCACTTCAAACGTTTATGATTTATATAAAAATCCAAAAATGTTATATATGCAAGAGTACAGTGGTTATATATTTTCAGATTGAAATAACATAGTATTAGATTACAATCATTGAAAGTGATACTTTCAGGAAAAGTACAAAAAAAAACCACATTTTTGACATCCAACTTTATATACAATAGATAAATGGCAGACTACACAATATTGTCAGTTAGTGTATTTCCAGGAACTTGCAAAATCAACATGTTTAGTGTAACATTCAAAACAGAGGTAGTTCAGTGTGAAATGAAAGCGCTACCTCAGCTCACTACTTTTTGTTTTTATCTCCAAGTATCTTTTTTCGATTGAAGTAAAAAAACAGTAGGGGTTCTAGCTATTATATCCATTCATCCATGCTGTCATGTCACACTCTACTTTCATGGACTGACAGATAGGTAGAATCCCATGATTTCGATGTGCCAAAAATATACACTTGCTTTGCGTAGTGAGTTAGGTACCTACTACCTAACTACTTTCATGTTTTCTCTTGATACACCATTCTTTTCTACCTACACTCTAACCCGTCGTGTCGCGAATAGCACGTTGTATTTTTTTGTTCGTTCCGTGTTAAAGTTGAAATTGAATGGATGAGATGGTTATAAATGAACCTGAGTGGAAATTGGGGAGATGATATGATGAGATTGAGTAAAGTGCTACGCATAGTAAATGAAAGGATTTTTCTCTCATCACACATTATAATCATCAGCATGTTCTTCAATTCATTTCTACAGGATTTTCTGACAGCATAATGCAGAGATGAAGAGAAAGTGAGGTAGCTAGCGTTTTTACCGTAGTCTACCGTCATCGTCCAAAAATCACTTTACTTGAAGACTGTGCAACAAGGAAAATTTGTAATACCCTAATGAGGAATTCTTTGGGATATATAATAAACTTGTAGTATCACATTTACTGATCAACGCTCTTATTTCGTCTGCCAAAAAATAAAAACCTCGATCCCTCGATGGAAGGAAAGGAATTTCACGAAGTTTCCATAAGCATTACTCTTGCCCGAATAAACATTTATGTTATACACACATGGTTAAAAAGAAAAATGCAGTAAGAGCCTTCTCTCCACTTTTAGAGAATTTTAGTAAAGATCGATAAAAACTAGAGCATTATGTGAGAAATGGGTAACGTGAAAACTAAAATTAGACACTGTTATAACCAAATATATGTAGAAGCTTAAGAAAAGTGAAAATCCATTTGAAATCTACCACTTTATTCTTTTAAAACACTGGCGTACTCCATTGATAGTAAAACGTCATAAATTTTGACTGCATAGCGTATGTATACGTCTACATATATCTGTTTTAACTGCTGACAGCTTCAAAAAAAAACTTTCTCTTTGAGTTTCAACCTAGATTATACCTTTTACAAGGTGGTGGTAAGGCACATGTGTAAATATCGACAAAGTAGTAGGTACCATAGTTTAATAGACTTGGCTTATATACAAACTACAAAGTTGCATGTTCTTTTTATCTTGTTTCAAGTTTCAACAATGCTAACAGGAAAAAACTACCAATACCGACCGCAATATTGAAATAAAAGATAAAGCTCGCTACTTCAAACAAAACAAAAATTATATAGATTTATAGCATTACATCTGTGTAATTTAATCATACTTTCTACTATTTTTTGCCTTTTTTATTGCAAAAATGATTGATTTAATTCGCTCAGGAATAAACATGTCATTAAATTTGTTTGCTTTCAATGAAATGATTTTACTTCACTTCTTATTTCAGCTAACAGCTTGAAACGTACGAGTGAAGTCTTTTGCAAATACGAACATCCTCGAAGACTTGTTTTAAAAGAAATTATTCTTTTGGCAATCCATGTTGCTCTTTTTCCCCAAACACTTGTCTCCTTTACTACGCATCCAAAAGCTAATCGAAAGAGGTAAAAAAAAGTGGATTGTAGGTGAAGGTACATAAGAAAACGTAGCACATGTCTTCTGTGTACTTGTCACAATAATCTAAACGACTTGTTTAGCTTGGCTTTTGCACCCAGAAATATGAAGCGATGGGAAAGGATGATGAGAGCTGAGAGACATGGCACGCCCACTCACACGTCATACTCTCTAACTCTCTCTCTTTTCTTAACAAACACAAAAAATTCTACACGTTTCACTATCTATACATTGAAAACTTTGTGTGTAAAATATATAGCACAACAACAGCTCTTCACACGTCTACTTACCACTACTCCGAGCACTCCTGACTTGACTGAGCTAGTATTTTCCAGCAAAGGTCTTTCGTGTTGCTCACTTTTCAACTTGTTCATCGACGAAAAAACAGTCTATTACTTTTATCATCAACTCAATATCCTTTTTGCCTAGAAGTGTGCGAGAAAATCGGTCACATAATGATAATTTCTAGGAAAAAGCACTCAATTGACTTGACTAAAACCACTGGAGTTTTTGGTCGTGTATATATTGACTATACCGATATTTTTATTTACACTATTTCCACATTCACTCAACCACCACGATGACTTTTCGTTTCTCGGAACCCACTAAAACATAAATGTGGGGTGTGCGTGTGCTTAAAAGTACATAATAATACACGGAAGGCCAATAAACCAGGAATTTAATAGTTTTCACCGAACTAGTTTTCTGCTGGAGCCTGCTTACAAATTAATATAGTGGTCGTATCGCTAGATAAGCACAGTTTTTGCACAATGACATCAGCAAACTTTTATTTGCAGCGGCAACAAAAAACCATTTTCTTATCAGTATAACCACATGAAAACGAGCGCTGCTGCGGTTTATATTATAGATAGTAGCTTTGTTATTTATAATATATCAGGGTTTTTTCTATAGATCCAACCCAATCCTGAATGTAGTTAGTTAAATTTGCATGCGGGTAATGCTAGCTAAAGCTAGATTTTCAAATCTTCTGGTGTACTGATTCACTTTCTCTCAAAAACGAGAGAAGGGAAGGAAAGTGATTGATATGCAAAATTTCCTGGCAGCCCGGACTTACAATAGATTACTTTCTGTCTGATATTGATGATGGTGGTGCTATGCTGTTGATAATGATGTTTCTGTTGATATCACGTTGGTATATTATATCAAGTCAAGATTATGTGCACAAATAATGCTGTGAGTTATTCAACATAATATACTTAGCATAACTTTCTCTGGCAAACGTGCAGCTACTTTTTTCAAATCAACAGCCACATGTGGAATGGAATGAATACTAGACTGGCCTGCAAATGGATGGGCTAAGAAAACAACATTTGTCTTTTTGAACGCTATGCACGCATACATTCATTCATACACACTTGACTACGCAGCACAAGTTTAATACAATCCACTATCCAAAAGGCAAAACCACGTTAACTGTTGCTTCGTTGGTTTCTCTGTAGGCTGTGGTATTCCTATTTCCTTTGTATACTTTTTCTCCTTATTAATACTTTTCAGATGTATGTATGTATTGGGTCGATCAATGAGATAAACACAATACACTTTTAGAACAGAATAGATCCAGGAATTCTACCATTTTTTGCTGGGGCTGTCCAAGAATATTTTCCAAACATCAAAAACACTCTGGCGAAATATAACGTTATACGCGATGGAATGGAAACGTTCTCGATCTGTGGCGTGGGAGTTATATATCTCTAATCATAAGTTCAGCATGTTTTCACTTCCTTCGCAAAAAAGTCAGTATGCTAAAAGATCACATATATATAATAAACATTACAACATTAAAACAATTTTATTACTTTCATACCACTTTACTCACATGCTCACTACAAAATTATTGAAAGAGCTTGGCTTTGGCTTTCCTTGCTTTACACAAATGGAATTTAGCACTGTTTTTTTTCTCCGGTATTTTAGGATGTAATGAGGCTGAGAGAAGGTTGATGATGACAATGTGGGTTTGCCTTGCTGTTGATAATGATGTAAGGTTTGTGGTTGAGCATGTAAATCTGAGTAAGTAGCTCAACCAAAACCAGCCAACGTTCTCCTTTTCAAAATGTGGCTAGTAAAGTAATATTATAGAGGGAACACCCGCCAAAAGTTTGTACAAAAATATGCCAACTAACTCAACTTTATTCTCGTTTTCTCCCTATCTAAAAAAAGAGAAAACTTATTTTTATGATTTTATTCACACGACAATAATAACACCACTTGTCGAAGGAAAGCCCAAGCCAAAAACGCAAACCAGTGGGAGACTTACCAAATCAAATAAGGTACTGAGTACGAAGAAGTATGCTCTCTATCTCGCACGACACCAGCAGATAATAAGTGAACATGTAAAATAATATGCAACAATATCAGTACCCCAGTAAAACTAACACCACTGCTGAAATTTATGGCAGTAAATTTTTTGTAAAAAAAAGTGCGCCACAAAAAAATCCTTTGCTGTGATAAATGTAAATTTTCACACTGTAACCGTGCGTCAGTGAAGGAGCTTCTAATAGCCGACTCGACTTGGTGAATCGTCTATTTTCATCTGACTCCAGTTGAATGTGTTCACTGGTTGTATATACACTTTCACTCACAAAAACTCACTCGATAACTTTTGTACACACGCTGCCTTTGAGAATGTGTATGTGCAGTCGATGTGATGATCAGACCAAGACCACGATGATATGATGGTGGTGCGGAGAAAATACGAGAGGAGAAAACTAAACATAAAGCTGAAAAACTCCTTGCCTATATACCCATAACAAAGTTTTTGCAAGCCTTTAGAAATACTATGAACGAGCGTACATTCTATAAAATAGCATTGCTAAAAGCTTTCTCTTGAATTTGTTTGCCGAGCATATAAACCTAAGTTATATGTGTGTGCTGGGAGAATAGAAAGGAGAAAGCATGTCGTATTGACATGACCAAGCCCTTCATAGTTACCTACTGTAGAACACAGTGGCTCGGCTGTAACTACTGCTTGCTTTTTTCCAGACTGCTGGTAACAGAAGCAGCAACAGTGCAAGTTAAAAATGTTGAAAATGGGCTAGGCAGTCTAGAACGAGACCAAACTTACAGAAGCGTACTTTACTTTGAAAATGCTCTCCTAAGAGAGCCTTGTTTTTTTCTTTGCTTGCTTTTGAATACTTATACACTTTTTTTTGCTGACTGAACTCACAAAGTGTGTTGGAAAGGAAACCCAACTACTATCTACGTACGATGCGATACAGCTTATTCTCTAAACTTGAACTAGCTGGTGGCGGAGAGTAATCGTTGTTGGAAAAAAACTCAGGCTTGCTTACAAAAAAAGTTGGTTTTCCATTTTAAATACATGCATTCCAGTAGAAGGAAGCCATCACCATCATTAGTTGCAAGAATGGATGGAAGGATGAATATAAGTTCTTATCAAAAAGGAATTCATAGCGAAAAAATGGAAAATTACATGAAAAATGGGAGCATATACAGAAGAAGCTATATCAAAGGAGACAACAACACGAATTCAATGGCTTATTACATTGCTATTTGTAGTGTGTTTTTTATTTTCCAAATATGAAAGTTTGTTCTGATAAAAAATGCAAATGGAAAGAAAATATTTTTTGAAATAAACACTATTAGAGTGAAAATGGTGTATGATATTCATTTTATGGGAAGTATGTTCAAAATTTATCATAATGTATATGAAGTCAGCTCAGTTTACACGAATGCTTGTCAAAAGCTTAAATAAAATACATTATGTGAATGATACTTTGTTAGACTTTTTTCTTGCTATCATTTTGCGTATATAAATTTCCTTGAAATATTTAAGTGACCAAATGATCCCTTTTTTATAGTTAGAGGTAAAATAGTGTATTTTTATTGTTATGTCTTGCCTGATATGTATTTCAACATAAAAACCATATTCGCATTTCCTTTATCCAATTCCTTAACGATATTACGTAATATTTGTATGTGCTTGAGTAGTAAACTCATGAATGGATGCTTATGAGATAGTCGAAAAAATTGTAACGTTATTTCCAAGTTTCGTCTTATTGTAGGTGCTTTCAAACTTCCAAACTCAAACTTGGCATTTATACTTTTAACTATTGCAACGTGCAATAAATGAATAAAATACGTAGTAAAAATAGGTTATTTACGTATAAAACTTTTTTGCTTCCGCTGCGCTATTTTCATTGTGTTGGTATTTTGAGCGAAAAAATCTTTTGTTATGTTTTTCTCTCTCACTTTTTCCTAACATTTTTATTTAGTACTCTAACAAGTAATGTAGGTAAGTGTAGGTATCGCAAATAATTTAGGTAGTTTAATGTTTAACATACTGAGAAGTTTTATACACAGTAGTTAACCTATAACCTTTTATGATGGAATATATATTAGTATGCTATATTTTTATATCAGGGTTGGTGGTTTCGTTTAACATGATAATGATTTAGATGCGGTTGGGAAGTTTTTCCAACCCTCAAACAATTTAGTAACAAAATTCGATTGTGTGGGGTTATGAGGGCTAGAGAATTATATTGTATATTTGTTGCGTTTTAAAAAGATTGCAGAATAAACTAGTGTGATGCTTTATGGATGTAACACATATTTAAACTGACAAAGTTTACAAGGAGTAGTTGTACTGGAGGTATTGTTTCAATCCTTCTGTATATTGGATACAAGGAAGAAATATATATTGAATACTTTGAAATAATATCATTTTATATTCTAATATTTCGAAACATAGTTTTTACATTTCTCTCTATATAATTACGTTTTGTCTTGTACTTCATGGAGCATAGTAATATCAATAGTATTGGTATGACATGTAGCAAAAGGGAAAGTATCAAAGCTGTACTTCACGTAGCTTTTCGAAAGTGAAATGTCTTTTGTTGCGTATGTTTCTAGTGAAAATCGTTCAAGTGATGCCGCGAGACACAACACGCTAGGAGAAAGCAAGGAGAAAAGTTTGATCGTGTTTTGATTGGATATATTTCTGTCCACGTTGCAACATGCAAAACATGTTTCTTGTAAAAAATGAAATCACAGCATGAAAAAGTCAGTATGGAGAAGATATAAATTATTTTGGTGATACATGTATTCGTTTTTTATATATTTTTTGTCAATATTTTTCTCCGAAATAGTTCCCGTGTACACACCGTATCGCCATATAATATTCCATTCGACATATGAGTAGGTATTTCAATGAGATATTGATATGGGCATGTTGTTTTTAAAGAAAATATAATTTCCAACAAACCAAACATGTGCTTATGCACCAATATGCTAATAAATTTACCTAGTGTATTTAATACTAATACAAATGGCTGCCTTGTGTGTGAAGCCAATATCATATATTTTTATTATCCCAAAGCTTTCTTAGTCAGATTTCTCACAATCACAACCGTTTTTTACTATTATTATTGAAATACGTATTCCATACATCCTTTTTCGTAGTTACTGTTATCTTGATATTTTCTTGTTTTTAACATTCAACACAAAATACAGCCTACCGTTGTGCTAACTGTAACAGTCGGTCTTATCGTGTAAGTAAAAAATATATTATGTTGCGTAAATGCACCGTTTCAAATTGTTAGTTTCGATATCATGAGTATTTGTAATGAATTGTGTTGGAAGTTTTTTATTGCTCAGTTTTTATTGTGCGGTTATAGGGATAAACTTTGAGGTAAATATTATCTTGCTTGGTCATCTATATTTTTATAAATGCATGCTTTTGTACACACATGTACATATATGTCATTAGAGTTTATTGGATTCTCTCACTCCTTGTTTGTATTTAGAACACACAGTTCATAAAAATTGAGGGAGAAATATTTTCATGCTCTCAATTTTGACTCCCTTTTTTCACATATTTTCTCAACATGGCCATCATCGCGCTCTTTCTTTTTCTTTGGGTACCTTGTCCTTTTTTCGGTTTTGTTGCCAAAAAGTATAACAGCAAATATTGTTCGTGCTAACAGAAGCTGGTAAAAGGAATACCATGCAATGAAGTCCCTCAGTGGTAAAAATTGTTAGTTATGAATGCATCTTCTGACTTTACTCCAAGCGTAAAGTATTCATACTTTTGTGTTATTGTACATTACATCATTGTAAAGGCACACATTATATAGTCGTTCTTATACAGACTTTTTGAATTGGAGTTCCTTATAATGGTCAAATTTACGTAAGTATAAACACACTTTTATCGCAATCGTCATCCACCTCCGCAGCATAGGCTTTACCATCACTAAAAAGTAGGTTGCTTTTGTTGCTGGAATATTTAGCCACTATACGAACATCCGACACCCACCCACCCACATGTATAATATAATACTATACAAATAGAGAGATACTATATTCTACATCACTTTCCATTTCAACCATTGTTGTTTTGTAATGTTTCATATTTCAAAAGGGATAAAAAGAGCAAGGAAAGACCACTACCACCAAAACATGCCGTTTTTAATAGTGCTGACACGAACGTTGCCTGAAGGGAATAACAAGGGGAAGATCTGGATATGAATTCTCATAAATATAGCCATACTTGTCATTGTAGCAATTTTGATATTATATGAATGGACCAACTTTCAATTAAATTAAATGTCATAACTTCCCATGTTGTAAAATATATTCAAAAGAAAAACTGTAAAATGGGATCTCACCAAAGTCGTGTGATGAAGAATTATAATAAAATTGGTAACATTTTGGAAATTCAAATGCGATAAACAGGAAAATGTATGAGCCAAATAATAATGCTGACGACATTGTGTAAATACGCGTTTTAGCATTGAAATGTGTACATCTACTGTGGACAATGTGTTGAGGCCAAGACAAACCTAGGAGGATGAAATATTTGCTACTCCTACTTACAATTTGCAAGGCAGCGGATTTAAAAGTCAGGGAAAAAACAAACTATGAATTTATACCGAATTTAAAGCCTTTTTTGTAAAGCTAATATTTTTGCTTGATACAAAAACATCCGTTGTTGTTTAAAATTTCTCCAAACACAGTACTTTTTGAGACAGGATTTGGCTTACAGTTTTACTTTTATATTTAAGTAATTTTATTGGAAAACAATGAGAATTCTACGTTCGTATCGTGAGCCAACACACTGGCGTAAGATAAACGGTATAAAATAACACAGTAAATGCGAATTTTTTTGGAAGGCAGAAAAAAGAAAGTCGCAATTCAGAATTTATATGTAACTTTTAGTTTCCTGCAAGCTATTTCGAGCAAAATAAGTAAGAGGAGAAAAAATGGGAACCAAAAAAGAAACCAAATTGAACAAACAAGAAGGGTTTTAAATAAAGCATAAGAGTATCGACTAGGCAGGGCTTGCTACGGACCGTTACTCCCTTGAGCAAATATTTTATTCTATAGATTGAATTTCAAGATTTATTTCTCGAAAAAAATACTGCGGGATATTCATAAATACATTCTCCTGCTTTTACATTTTTATGTTTTTGCGAAATTAAATTCAAAGTTTTTATTTTAATTCATTTGCTGTTATGTTTGTTCAAGGCAGCTTCTTGTTTTGTATAGCAAGCGTTTCGAGCGTAAGCGCTGTGATTACATTGAGGTTCAAATTTTAGTAACAAGATAGTTTATAATAGGTAGTATAAACAATGCGCTATTTTCACTACACTGTTATGTTGCATTCCAGCAATATAGCTCATTTTCAATCGAATCAGAATTGTTTTGGTAGGTTTTGAAAATATGAACTGTTTACTGTGATTTGCTTATATAAGCACCTCAGAATAAACAATGCTTTCTTCATTTACTAAACATGTTTAATGTTTATGTTCGAAAGTTTAAAAAACAAAGAATCGTAAATATAATTGGAACGGAACCAAGTGTGAAAGCATGTAAAAAGAAATGTAAGTATTGCGTTAGAAAACCCAAAAGGATTCAAGCAAGGAAACTCTTTTCTTTTGCGTATTTAATACTGCTCGACAAAGGGCTGCTTGAAACTATGCTGTGATTTATTATTAGGCAACAATGACTTTAATTCGAGAAGACACAACTTTATCATTATTCTTATTACAGCATTTTGTTCACGCGCGTTTGAATTTCGTAATCCTTTTGTTTTCCTGGAATGTGAACGAGAAGATAGTTTCAACAACTCTAACAGTTGTTCTTGTTTGTTTGGAAGTTGTTGTTTTATGTAGTAATCGATTCAAGGAAGTGTGGAGCATAGGAGTCCCTAAAATCTTAGAATTGGTGGTAGCCTTCACCGTTTCTATTTGCTCAATGTATCAAATGAGAGTTATGCTTTATGACTTCATCTTTTATTTGACTGTGCATATATTATGTATCCTTGAATTTCTTGCCTTGATGTTCCTTTTACTTCCAACACTGTTGTCTGTCTGTAGCGTACTGTGTACACGTATTCTTCTCAGATAATAATGTCTATTTATGAAATACAGAAAACCTAAAGAGAAAAGTAGGACAAAAACACAAACCGTAGCAAACCAAGTAATCAAGCAACAAGGCTACCTTCATTTACCACTGCCACTGTTTCATCGTCATCCTCGATCTCACGAGCCGCTACCTTTTCCTTTCCAGCAGAAATTGTGTTCGCGTAAAACAGTTCGATGCATGGAAGCAGGCGGTGGCATTCTTACGCGTTGTATATAAAACGTAAATGTAAATACTTTCTCTGTCAGTTTGAGTCAATGTTACGTACGCTCTTCCGACAGGCTAACATAAGAACGTAATGCAAAATCGTCTTCCAGGAGCTTTCACTCAAAGGGAAAATTTTGTTGTCGTGAAAAACGGTTGGTGGAACAGGAGATTGAAGAAACTTGTTTTCCTTTTCGCGTCTGTATAGCTAAATATATTGAGGCTATAGGACACAGAGTTCATTTTCTATTTATGACCTGTACAGTGCAGTAAAATAGAAATGATAAGATAGATACGACACAGCAAGTGGTACGAAACGTACCTATTTCTGTATAATAAAGTGGGAATGTTGATGGACCCATATTGTGATTGTGAGTGAGAAAAGGGAAAGTAATTTGGGGTACTTGTTAAACTAACAATAAGTCTGACAAAGAGTGATATGGCAAAGATGGATAGATTAGTTGGAATGTTAAATTGTATGGTGTACATTGCTTCTTATGAAATGAAAGAAGAAAATTGTAAGTAATTTGCAGGAATTTCCCAGGGAGTTCATAATGTAATACTTTAGCTAATTAGGAACAGTTTTGCTAATTGATTAGGAATGGATAGCGTTTATGACATGATACAATTACTCTAATTAAATGAACGAGATACATGCATACATACATGGCATGCGTTTGTTTGTAATTTATAATTGTATTACCTTACGTTGTACATTACAAAATGAAATGAAATTAAATATTTCATAACAGTCAGCAAATCTTAATGCAGTTTTGTATGATAATGAAATTTTTAACGAAATACGTTGTTCTATCCACTCTCCTCGTTTGTATTTATTGAGGAGGAACGTGGCCATGTATTACTGAAGGATACAATGAAATTATCCATTATTCTTGGAACTAGAATAAACTCAAGTTGTTACAGAAGATGTTTGAAGCCAAATGAAGCCAGAAGTTATTATCGACCTCGGAAGTAAATCAATAAAAAGAAATTTTGAGAAAGCCTACATCTTATTTATACTCCAACTTTAAATTTTTATTTTGCACGATTTTTTTTGCTTTTTAATTACAATCCACACGCGCAATCTTTTTACCATCCATCTGAAATTTTGGTTGTTTTCAAAAATGACTATAAATGCTACTACTTATTATTACGATTAGCCAGTGCTTCTTTGCGAACTTTCTTTCTTCTTCCTGTAGGGCTTCCGGGAGGACTTATTACCGCCGCATCTTGTGTTTGTTGTTGTTGTTCCGTTCGAGCCACATTACTATCATTTACAGCAATTTCAGGGCTGCCCATTGGTAGCAACGGCTGCATAAAATTTCGACCCATGTTTGGAATTTGATTTGATTGCTCACGATCAGTCGACTTTCCGGCTCCACTGACTGTGGCGTAAGCTTCTCGCTGAGGTCCGATTCCTCCATCAGGTATAATACCGAGATCATCATCCAATGTGTCCATAAATTGTGGTGATTGTATTAGTGGCTTTTGCTGTGAAAATTGCCCAGGTTGGCTCTGACTCGACAGTTGAAATACTTGGCCCTGTTGCGGGTCATTAAATCGTTGTATTTGTATCTGATCATTCGGCCGTTGTTGTTGAAACTGTTCGTTCTGTCGTAGTTTTTGCTGTTGTGTTTGAAGTTGACCATTCTGCTGTTGAAGCTGGTCATTCTGCCGTTGCTGTTGAAGTTTACCACTCTGTTGCTGAAGCTGATCATTCTGTCGTTGCTGTTGAAGTTTACCAGTCTGTTGTTGAAGTTGGCCATTCTGTTGTTGAAGCTGATCATTCGGCCGTTGCTGTTGAAGTTGACCATTCTGCTGTTGAAGCTGGTCATTCGGCCGCTGTTGTTGTAACTGATCATTCTGCCGTTGTTGTTGGAGCTGCTCCTTAAGTCGTTGCTGTTGAAGTTGGCCATTCTGTTGTTGAAGCTGATCATTCGGCCGCTGGTTTTGAAGTTGATCATTCTGCTGTTGAAGCTGGTCATTCGGCCGCTGTTGTTGTAACTGATCATTCTGCCGTTGTTGTTGAAGCTGATCCTTCAGTCGTTGCTGTTGAAGCTGCTCATTCTGCCGTTGTTGTTGAAGCAGCTCATTCTGCCGTTGAAGCTGTTGGCTCTGCTGTTGTAGCATCTGCTGCTGTAGGGCTGAAATAGCAACGTTGCCTTTGTTCGACATCGCTCCAGAAGGCTGCTGCAAATTTGGTGCTGTTTGTGAAGGAATTTGCCATTGTTGAGGTAGCTGTTGCATTTGCAATGCTTGGAAAGCTTGTTGCTGCTGTAGAATGGGCAACGGAACCTGAACAGACGGTTGTTGACCTATTCCCTGATACTGCTGTAGATTCGGTTGCTGTTGCATCTGAGCTGCCAATTGTTGTTGGCGGTATTGCATTTGCAGTTGAGCCTGGTCAGAAATATATTGCCTTACTGGGAACCCACCTTGCCCTTGTACAGGGAAGGAATCAATAGACCCAAATGCCGGAATTCCATCAAAAGAATCGATGGAACCCATCTGACCACTAGATGATATCATGATGGGTCCACTTCCGCCGTTCAGAATAGCATTCTGGTTCATGTTTTGAAGTTCGAAATCCCTACCGTCTCCCCCACCCTGTATATTGTCTTTTTGTTGTTGAGATGCAGAGTCGTCAACGCCTTCAAGATATAACTTTGTGTGAAGAAGCAAGTATGTCAAGATTCCACATGCAATAAAAACTGTCATAATGACACTGTTTTGGTAGCTTTCACGAATGTGATGACGAACTGCTTCCAGGATTTCTTGCATGCATCCCATTTCAACCTTAATGAAATCACCGGGTGTGTTCGGAAACGGAATTAGATTTAGATCCGACGGACAAGGAGATGGTAACGCTTTAGTGTCCTTGCAGCAAGATCGCGGGATTCTTGAGGGAGTGGATGGCCAAAACTCTTCATAATCTCTATAGGTCATGATTCCACAGCAAATCTTACTCTAATTTTAAGAAATTCATTACATTAAAATATTTTCCTCAAGTACATTACAAAAGAGAAATGTATTCAATTTCCCTTACTTGCTTCTGGATATTATCCAGCCATCCTGGGATCCAAGTATCACCTTTGTTATTCGAAATTTCGTCAACAGTTTCCTTAAACAAAATATCTGACCCCACCTCCTTCATGTCAAGTTGGTTCCCAAAGGCCACGTTAAAATAAACTGATATCCCGAAGCATAATGCAAAAAGGAGCAATATCTAAATGACAAAAATATGTATTTTATTTCACATCATCACATAACTTTAGATGAAACCGTCATGAAACATAATCTGGCTGGGTTACCACTGTTGTTTTCCATGATTGCCTTCTTGTCATACTTAAGTACATCCCCGCAACGGAGAGTATCAGCCAAAATGTGGCAAAAATCGTCAGCCATTTTACAAGTGATATCCAGTCTTCGTTTGGCTCAATTGGAGCATTAGTGGCTTTATCGGTGAGCAGGTGAAACGTAGCTAAACATAACACAATCGCTGCTAGCATCTAAAGTTGAGATAAAATCCTATCAATTTTTGTAAACTGCAGACAGAAGTGATGGATGGATAAATATGAAGGAGGGTTATATTTTATTTAAATCCAGTCTTACGGAATTTAGACCACATGTTATAAGGGCAGGTATAACATACCACTTCATTTTAAATTCTAGTACATGGGCGTGTTATCTTCAGTCATTAGAGGTACGACTCACAATGAATACGTACATCTTTGAGAATAGGATTTGAATTATTTAGATATAAACATTATATTTTTCCGTATGAAAGCAAGAAATGAGGAATATCTCAAAGAAAATAGGCTAATGTGGGATCTCTTTGTGAAGGAGTATCCATGGGGTTTCCTTGAAGGGCTTCATAAATATGGTGACCTTCGAAACGAGGTGAGCATGACGAAAGAATACATATTACATAGATAGAGAGGGGAGCTCGGGGAGTCGAGGAGCCGTAATCGAAGAAGAAAAATAATATCAATTCCAGCAACGGAAGTGAAATTGCTAACATCTAATTTTAACTGTTTACTTTAATATGAATAGTGTACATTACTTACATTACTATGTGTACATTTATGATTTTATGAACTGTTAACATTCTTCCAGTATAACTTCATCAGCAACTTTCGACAAAGATTCAGCCTGCAGCGATTCACAAAAGCTATCGGATATAAAATGCACATATCTTCGATTATCCTTTAAGCAAACACAGGGACCGGGGCCTGATAATAACAGAATAAATGCGAATGAAAAGGAAAAAGATCAATTTCCCCAACAGTTAAGCCAGCACACTAACATAACGCGTCGCATCATGTTCCATGGCGTAATACCGTCACCGTAGTCCTACTACAAACAAAACTACATAATATACAAATATACTTGCCTTCTTCTCTTGGAGAAAGCAACAGAATTGATAACATGTTGCATACTTTATCCTTTTTTTCGGCTTTTGTAGCAAATGCTAAAATGTAAGCCTACCACTAGACTTACTATTTTATTAAGCAACTGCAACTGGCTATACCTGCTGCCTTCCACCCAGTGAATGGAATGATAATAGCAAGAGACCAAAAGGGATATCCACTTTCACCATACCACGGCGGAAACACCCACATTCCAGTCCATACATTGTGGAGAAAGTTGACTCTCCACTGTAGGCAAAATATTTTTGATATACTTTGCCTAACATATAGATTCCCTTAAACCACCAGCACCACCAATGTAACTTTTCTCATTGTGTCTTTTATCTTATTCACGCATCATGTTAACGTAGCATTTTCTTCGAAAGAGAGAGAGAGAATTCCTTTTATACATAATATGGTACCTTTAACTTTCCCTTACTCAGGGATTTTCTTCTACTATATTAGATGCATATACGCACCAGGCACCAAATAAGTTGTTCTATATATAATCCATTACGCAACGCAACATGTAACAAAAATATACAGACCTAGTACCTTACAATTACAAAAAAAGTAAAAGACTAACCAGACTTATGGATAGAAAGAAAGAATAAAAAAGACAGCTGCGGAGGTTTGTAAGGCACATGCAATCCAAAAAAAATTCTCTGGTCCTTTTCGGTTTTTCATTCTGTTGTTTTTCTTCTTTGGCAGACACACACACGGTCGGTGTGTCTACCCTATTAAGAATGGTACGATATGACAACATTACACATTATTACGAAATCCTCGTTCACATTACTTATTTATTTTATTCTTGCTTATGAGTAGGGCACGGCACACGGCAGGAGTTTTGGAGCGGGGTGCATGGTTTTAAAAAGAACGGGTACTTTTGTACATACACTTAGGTCTTTTTACCCGCAGACCAAGTCGCTTTCCAAGTTGGAAAATAATAATAATACTTTATAACAAGATTGTAGTTTAATGTAACAACAACCAGCCAAGCCAGCCACCGCATACGATACATGTAGTCCTTTTTCCTTTATGTGCCTCGCCGTGTGGTGGTATTAACCATTAAACTTCTTTTTTTTTCAGAGAAAACGACCTCAGTAGTCTTATTAGAAAAAGAGAAAGCTCATGCCATGTGTTTGGAATATTGCGTTTAGTATGATTTAAGGTACTATTTCTTTAGAAAATGTTTAGCGAAAACTACGTTCTTTTCTCTTTACTCTAATCCAACAAAGAAAAAACATTGAAAAGTAGAGAAATCTGCTTTTAAAAATTTCCAACTTTGGGTACCCAGTATCCATATATTTACTACTGACTTGGTTCGTGGCTATTCATTTATGTATAGTTATCTACCAAGCTATAAAAATAGTCGAGATACAATCATTGCTTGCGACTATCGTTTTAACTCTTTGTACAATACAAAGCCTTCTTAATTCAATGAAATTTTTTGTTGATTTTCTTATACCATAGAAAAAAATATTGCTAGCTAGTAAAATTCCTTACTAGTTTTCAGTAAAGTTGATCTCCACCAACACAAGAATACCAGTGAAAGATGAACGAACTCTTTAAAAAGAGGAAAAGAAAGGCAACAGCACACGCTGATGAACTTGCTCGTGATGGTGGTGGTAGTGGTGCAGCTAAAAACGGTGAAAAGAGAAAACCTGATATTCTGCATCACACATCAGTACCGCCACATACTACTTTGTTCTTTTTATTACTTTTTATACACACACTCGCGTAAACTTAGAAGACGAGAAGGAATATAATATAGCAAGTAGGACGAAATGGAGCAGATATAATAATAGGCCAAGGGACTATATAATATCTCCTTGTGTGCAAAAGACGAAGAGAATGGTGTATGTGACTTTTTTATGTTCAATGCGTTCATATGACTTTACTCGTGTTTTGGTTCTTCTCTTCGTCAACCGTCTCTTTTTTTCTATTTCTCTGTCGATTTCCGTTCGCTTATAAATATGGCAGTATGAATGAATACTTTATGTTAAATTTTCAATGATTATGTCTGTTTGTCTGTCTCGCATATCAAAATGAACAAACTTTCAGAGAGAATTCACTCAACTACGTTATTATATCCGGTTTACTTACGGCCTGAACTTATCCTTGTTTATATCCTTTTTAGAGGATTTTACGAAAATTTCTTCATTTCCTTATCGTTATTCGCTTCCTACTTGAAAAGAATTGGAGAAAAAAAATATATTATATGACTGAGAACGAATCAATAGGGATCTGTTTAGTGGCTCAAAATAGAGGAAATTTTTTACAAAAAAACGAATTCTTTTTCTTAATATTAGTATTGTGCTTGTCTATCCATCTAGCCTGGCTCAAGTCAAACTAACACTACAAAAGACGTCTCTGGAAGTGCCCATGCTGGGATTCAGTCATTGACAGGAAATTCAGTAATATAAATGCAGGGCACATCTAAAACGAAGAATGTAATCAATGAACATGATCGATTCTTTATCCGAAAAAGATTTCCACTGAGTAAGCAATAAACAGAGCAGAGCAGAAAACAGATGCTTCTAATGCTGTTGCTGTGATGCTATGTGAAAATGTGTGGAGTGAGTGGAGACGAGATGCACAGATAAAATATGTTCATATAGGTGTACGTTTAAACTCAGTGAGGAAAGTAATGAAGAAATTGATCAGAGAATAAAAAGAGAAAAGGGAAATCCCACATGAATGCTTATAAAAAAATTACAAAGGGAATAGAGTCGTATTAATATCAACAACATTTAAAAGGCCTCTTCCATCCAACATTGCATGCGAAACGTGTTCTTTTTAATGCAAACATAAGTAACCTTTAGTTCTTTAGTGAAATGAAGAATGTTAGAAAAGCGTTCTTTCCTGTCTGGAAAAAATAAGCAGGTTTATTTCAATCCAATATTCTTGGCGTGGTTATGGTTTGCATGTTTTGTTGTGTGGTCGCTTGACCCACCAGCAAACTATTTACTTAAAACTATTTGCAAACAAAGCAGTTTTGCAAATTCATTTCATGTTTAACGAACAGTTGAACAACGGAAATACTTAGACAATTTTATTTTTCCCTGGTACATAATTTAAGCACGAGTCCATCAATGTTGCAACAAAACTGACTAACATACCAGAGGAATATTTCTCTCTGGAATTAAGTACTTGTGTCATTGGACAAGAGAGTAAAAAAAGTTACAGCTTTTGTACCTTTTACACAGTTTTGTTGTTCGTCGCAATTCATTTGAAGTGCATTAGTAAAAATGTATTGGGTTACCCACAACGTGCTTGTTTGTAGTTTTGTTTTTCTGTCCTGCTGTGTAAGCTGCAGTATTCCGAAGAGAAGGACTTTCACAAATTAAGTAAATACTGATACGCCCACATCTAGCACGAATGTACATTTTATTGTGCCGAATTCATTAAACTTTCTTTTGCATAATTCCCTTGTTGTTAAGAATCCTACTCACTGCCTTTTCAAACATGTGCAGATTCTATAAAATGAAACAGAATTTTCAAGGATGTGACCAAGTGTTTGATATATTCTCTGGGCTTTGTTGCACGTATCATTTTATACTGTAACAAAGTAAAACATCCTGTAGTCATATTTGGTGAACATTGTCGCGATTCTTGAAACTTTACACCAGAAACAGCATGGAAGAAAATGATATTTTGTCCTTTTCCATGAGAATTTTGTATTCAACTCACCATTACATATATATGTTTGATACTTATGTATGCCACCATCATCACTATTTTATTCGGCTGACTGGATATACCAAGTTCACCATCAACATGAGTAACAAAAATTTTCCCTGTTGTTATGTTCCAGTGCTTGCCATCTCATTTGCAACAGTTTCTTATCTACCTAGGATTCTATGGTCGTGGTGGGACAGAAAATGAGTAGACAAGAAAAACGAAAACGACAATCATTATCATCACATCCTGCGCCGATGTAGCACTTTTCTCTTACATTTTGTTTGCTCGACTTGTGCGTAGTTGTATAGACCATTTACTATAAGACACATATATATTCCCAGTTTTTTGTTGCTCGCTGTTTCTCATCAAGAAATGGCATAATAAAAATGAAATGTGCCAATTAGTACGGCAAGGAAGATTGAATGTTTTCTTGAAACATAAAATGGTTGCGCCCCTGTGGCATATTTTGCACGAGCAGTTTTGACAGCAGCTCAGTGCATAATAGCAGGGACAGACAGCAAAAGGAAAGGAGAGAAAGTGGCAAGCTCTGTCTGACTACCTGATAACCTGATGCGGAAAACAAAGGCTACACGGTACATTTTTACGCTGCGTTCATGTTTTTAAAATCATTTTTAAAAAAAGCAAGGTTAAAGCAGTCGTAAAATGTCATCTGTGAAATTTGAACGCTCAATTTTACCTTATTTAGTTTTCAGCGATGTATTGTATACAGCATTTCTCTTTACATTGCTAACCTACGGTTGTTTCAAAATTGCTGAACGTAACAATAAAATGTGAACACATTGTTTGCTCTGTCTCATTAACTGAACTACTTCTTATCGAATTCTTTTACCATCATTTACTCAACGTAGTAATGGTCGTAAATTATTGAAGGTTTTTAAGTATAGACTTTAAAAATAAACATGAAACAAAGAGTAGAACTAGAACCTAGAACCCAAGTATTGTTGATTCGAACGCTCGATACATTCTGTACTATAAAATATAGTATGTGTGTGGGTGCTAATACTCTGTAGACACACAAGTGACAAGAAAGATAGAAAGCCTGTTAAAATATTTTTATTTAGAACACATTCTCTTTGCTTTGCTTTTCGTTCTTATTAATGGCTTGAGTGAATGACGAATGCGAGAAAGGAACGTAAATAGTTCAAAGAAGGATGTCAAGCAAGCTAGATCAGAGAAAGGTAAAAGATGATTGCACGTCTATTGTGTTACCAGTCAGTATAAAAAAGTATGAAAGACCTGAAAGCATAATATATGCATCATTACATCTACCTATGTCGTTGGCTTACCATTATATAATTTTACAACACATGTGTACACAAAAACGGAAACGTTGTGTGAAAGGTGCCAGTAATAACGTACCACGACTTTTGGGTTAGTTTCTTGCAAAACAAGTGTGAAGAAGGTGTATATGTGCTATAAGAATTATAACTGCTGTCTAATAATAAGAGTGTGATTTGTAAGCTTCTCTCTCTCCCTTGCTATGTAAAAAGTTGATGGGATGTAAAAAGGAAGACTTGTTTGAGTACATCTTCTTGTCTCTGTGCCTTTTTCTACATGGAAGGTTTTGTAATATGTAATCATGTTTCAGGTTGACTTGTTTTTTTGCCTCCGTTAGTTGTTTGACTATAACTAAATATATATAACGTTGTATAGTGGATAAAAGGGGGGAACAGGAAATACATGTTGATCCCATGTGCTTTCTCTCTAGATTAATTTGCCAACGACCGGATGCTCTCTTTTTGCTATGTGATATTGCCTGGAAAAAAAGTTTTGCAGTAAACAAAAAAAAGAAAAAGTAAGGGTCTGTTATAATATGATGTTTATAAGATCCTTCCTCTTGACTAAACTTTGTATGTATGTATGTATTGTGAATTACAAAAAGTTACATTTCATGTAAGGGAAAGGGATTACACTATTTTTCTAGTGAGAACCACAGTTTTTCGTGTATTTACCTGCTATTTACATTTAATAATTATTTTTAGTCTATTTCAAATGAGTTCCTTTCAGACAAAATTTGGTAATTGGAGGACATTTTTTAAAATTGCGAATTAAAATTGTTCGCGGCGATTGTAATGTTAATTTTCACTACATTACCTGAACTTTAGTAAATATGTTTACTTGTAAGTACATAACTGCCCTTGAAACACTGAATATCATGAAAAAGGTAAGAAAATGTTTGTAGAATTTGAACAATAAAATGAACATACATATATTTATGATCCAATGTTATTAAAAACTTGATGCGTAAGGCGTAAACGTACATAGATATAATCCATCACATACAGTAACGAACTTCTGTGTGTGAAAGTCAAACCCACCCGTACTAATAGATTGGACTTATCACCAATGTTTCCTCTCAATTTTCTCTCTCGCTATTTTCGTCGTTCATTTTTGTTTACACTCGGATTCTGTGAAACAATTTCTTTATTTACGTAACCTTTTTATGTGACTACTTTTCTACAACTCCCACAAGCTTACATTCAACTTTTCTATATTTCTTCAGCAAACGGAAACAATGGAATTGAATTTCAAGATTTGAATCTAAAACTTTTGATATTAGTTTCCACTTGTTGTTCTAGTTCAAAACAGGAAAAATCCAATTCTCATTTTTATTTTCGTATATTTTCTTTCGAAGCATCACAGTGAACTGGAAAGTGGCTATTGTCGTTCGCTGCTGCGGGTAGGTTCTCTATGGATTACATTTCAACAGACAGGTGAACAACAACAAACAAACAGCGTAACAAGATTTTTCTTTTCACTTGTCTCATGAAAAAACAACTGGGCCAATTCCTTTTCTCTTACTTACGGTACCATTGTCACAAGACTTTATTTGTTTCTTCAAGAAAAACAGAAATGTCTGTAGTGGTATCCGCGTCTAAAAGCTCTTCATTTTCAAGCATAAGAATCAGGAGACAATCAGGGCACCCTACTTTATATACTTACATCACAATAAATTAATATGTATTAATGGTAAATGTCGCTTCAATTTTCTTTCTAGTATCCAGTGGAAAAAGGATGATATGCTGGATCGATATTAGAAATGTGGGGAATGTGGTTTTCCTGTTTTCATTATATAGCCTTTCGTTATAGCCTTATATAGTTTTCTTTTCTCAAATTTCTTTATGTGAATACATTTTAAAGGAGAAAGTTGCAAACCAAGTTGAACATAATGTTTTTTCATTGCTTCATTTCATCGGGTCTACTTAACGCGACTTTTTTCTGTAAGTAGAGCAAGCACACATATAAGTACAGCGTACAACAACCATCAAAGCAGCCGTGATTCCTTATACATCAACACGTCACCAAACAATCTCTCGAGCGTTTCATTCATCGTTCTTCCACTTAAAAATGATGAACGAAGCAGCTTTCACTGTCATGTTTGTCTTTTAAACTCCCCATCGCTAGCCTTATCTTCATACATTTCTTCGTTTTCTCTGAAGAACTACTTTGTGAAATTGAGAAAGTTAAAAAAGAAAAGCGCACATTTGTCTTCTTTCTTGCTACTTTACTCGTAGTTGGTCTGGTATAATCTGATACATTGTAAAGGGATGCTATTGATAAAAAAAGTGAAATCTTTTCTCCAGGAAAACTAAACCGCAACGGTTGAGATAAAAATAAGAAGCTGTATTGAGAGTAAACCTATTTATTGATTCTGCAAACATTTACATGTTTCCTTGGCTTTTTCTATTATCGTCCTTTATTTGTCGAAAAAGAAACGTAGCATAAAAGCTCTACGTGTCTGTCTACTGGTGGTAGCGTAAAGTATCAAATTGAAACTTTCATTTGGAGTCGACTAAGATTCTCCAAGGACTAAAAAGTAAACATGATTACATCAACGGAAAACTACATTGTGCAGTGAATACAAAAACTGATAATGAAAAGTAGGCAAGTGACGATGTATATTAAATACACGTTGGTACAATGTGATTTATTGAGTTGAAACTTGTTTGTTGTTCATTCATGCAAAAGGAAAGTGAATTTTCCGGGAACTTATTTGATATTTTGATAATGATGCTTTAGTTTGCTTGTGTGTTAATGGTAAAAGGTGATATAATAATTTCCCTAATGAATAAAACTATTGAGTTACTCACAAATTCACAAAGCGTGTGCATTTTAATTTAATGAAAAAGTATACTGCTGAGGAAACGAATCGCGCTTGTGAAAAGATGTGTGGGAGAAAATTCACAGAAAACTCGGCACACATCAAAGAAATGCATAAGATGAATTTTCCCATTTTAAAATAAACAGAGATGATGGTGTATGCAATGCAACACTGTGGGATATTTCTTAATATGCGTGGGTAGTTGATTAGAAAGTCATTAATATGAGATCCTCCGATTCAGCGAATTGTTAATGTATATTTTATATTTATTGAAAACAAATCTGATATAAATTTAGATTACTTTCTTTAGTAAGCGCCAAGCGCTATCAGCAAAAACATCGGCAATAGAACAAAATACATGGGTAAAATGTTCTCCTTTTACTTGTGTAGCCAAACCCATTTTAAGTGATCTATTTGCCATAAAACACTTCATAAAAACAAGGCTGCCAACACACCAGAAAGGTCAAATTATATTATAGAGATGGCAATAAAACACGCCCTTAAAACCCGACAAACCGAAAACCAGAGACTTTAATATTTTTTCTTCCCACAACAGCCCAACAGTTGCAGTCCTGTCATCAACACATGTGAAGCATATCTTTCATGCGTGAAAATGACATTTTTCTTGCGAAAAACCATATGCGGAAACGCTCATTCTCCTAATTTTGGTGTAAAATGGAAATCGCCCTTTTTGTCGTAAAATCCATGTATGTGTATGTGTGTTCATATCACATTATGGTTTACTGGAAAGTTCCTTTTCATAACCTTTTATGGATCCGTGTGAATTTGAGTACATGGCGAATATTACATTGTGTAAAATTGGCAACTGCTGTATGTGAAAATGTGAAGCTCCACTCCAGCCGTCCAGCCCTACAAGCAGAACAATTCGCTCAACCGGAACGGGCCAGCTAATTCCGCCATTCCGAATACTAAAAGCGAAATATCACTCACTGACATCGCCATTCCCGTCGTTGTCATCATCATCCTCATTGTTCTCTTTTATTCTAAAGTGTAACAATACTATTTCCAACGTATTGTGTAAGCACTAGTCTAGCTCAACACTAACTGCTCCAGAAAAAATATATGTAGTCATTCACTCATATTATTCTCTAAAAGTAGCACTCCACATTAAAATTGAGGAACATTCTCCCTGTATATTACAATGATGATTATACTGAAGAATTCCAACATGTGAATTATCGTGTTCCAATTGTACTTCTTACCCCTTTCCCCAGCCAGGTGAGTAGTTTGTATTTGAACGCTTATAAGTTGATTTCTATTGCGGTACGCGTAAAGATCATCTATGGTAGACAACAATGTTTATAAACATCGGAGAAACTTAAATGGCGTAGAACCAAGCCATGAAGTAATAAAATTATGTAATTTTGCGTTAGTTTGTTATAGAACAAACAAATTTTAGGAACAAGACTATGCAGTATTAATTACAGAAAATATCTCAATTTAAACCCATTCGTATTCATCTACACGCTGCGTTTGCCCAATACATTCAACCGTTTTTTTGGTTCATGCGGCGAGCGACAAAGTCCACAGCTCAGGTGGTGGCAATGTTTTTGGATGTGTCGCTCACTACAAATCTTTGTCCATCTCGTAATGCATTTTGCTTGAACGCTGAATGCTGAAACAGGTCAAGTCATGAACGATTGCATATTACATACCTACACTGTCTACCTTATCGCCATGATCATCAACCATAAATGTCCATGTACTTGGCTTTGAATCTGCTTTCATCCTCTCTGGCATTTTTCAGCCCTCTCTGAATACTCTCCAAGGTACAAGGCATATAATAAATAGATCTTTCTATCACAGTGCCCAGTGCACCTATATCTGGTATAAAATGATCCCTATACACTAAATTGTTGTCCTAAGCTGTCTGTTTAAAAAACAACACAAATACAAAGTGAGCGTGGCTACGATGCATTACATTGTCATCATCATCATCTGCAAGCAAGTGCATTTTTGTTGTTGTTCCTTGACCGCTACAAACTACTTCCACTTCCAAAACAGAAAAGTGCACTAAACTAATAGCATATTCGCTGGGGAGCTTTTTAGGTGACGGATCTCTAAGAGTGGGTCGTTTTTTAAAGACGGATCTTCAAACCTGGTTCATTTTTTGAGGTCGTATCTGCTTTGGCTAATTTGGTTTTT
>JAQFXM010001566.1:0-30904 GCA_034693345.1 Entomobrya multifasciata | reverse complement strand
ATTTGATATTTGTAAAATATAACGGTGAAGTATTTCGAGTAAAACTCAGATACAATTTATGTAACTTTTACATAAAACTGCTAAATTCTAAACGAGAAAATTAAAAGTATTTACATTCACTACATGTGACATTGACATGTATTTTTAGGAAGTTACGAAGTTACATATATATTTATGCATTTTAGGATAGTAGAAGGATACATTGGGAAAAATACAAAATACAATAGTAAGTAGGTACGCAGTTCATTTTATCGCAGTATATATATTAATTCAAAAAGGAGGTTTTTGCAGGTTAACGGCCAAAATTTAATGATAATTAACCGGCAAAATGCTTTCCTGTGCAAAATGTGTCAGTCCAATAGCGTCTCACCCTCACCATTACGTTACGCATACAATGTACGATTTAACATCATAGTCTTCGGAGAATTGTTCATTACTCATCTGACTCATCTACTACAATAGTGTAATTGGCATATTTAGAGCACATTGTTACAGTGGTTTCAATACGAAGCACAAAAAGTTAACATAGTCTAGGATTCTTCGGTTTTATTGAAATGTTAATGTAAATTACTTATGTACAATGACATGAATAACACTAAAAAAAGAAAGAGAACTAAAAATAAAACTGCACAATAATGTATATTTTATGCCTCATGTACTACACCACACATACTTTTGCTAAATGCCATCCTGAAATAAGTCAAAAGTCTACTTGTGAATAATATATTGGATGAAAAACTAACACTATAAATGGAAGTTAGTTCCAGTTCGTTGGTGGTGACAATTATTAGTAAAGGAAAGCAGGCCATCAAAAAGTTCCTAATCTCGGGAGCGCCCGCTCCCGACGGAGCGGGATTTTTTCGGAGATTTTTTTAGTTTTTTAGAAATTTGCCGGAGCGGGATGAATTTTAAAGTTGTAAATGTGTTTGAAAAAAAAATGAAAAATTTGGAGCTATTTATTATGGAGTAAAAAAAATTCTATTTAAAATTCATGTTGATGTTTGACAACATATCTCAGGTCACGTTATCCCAATCCCTGTTTTAGGTTTCTATATTTTAGTCACCTCCATTTCATTTGCTTCGATTTTTTAAAATTTTCAGTTTAAAGACATTTATCTCCGTTTCCAGAAAATTGTCTCGGATTTTAAACTTTTTTCTAGAATTTTAGACATTTTTATGATTTTTAATTCGTTGTTAGCTATTTTAGGCGCTTTTCGGCAATTTTACGAATTTAGCCATTTTTAGGCGCTTTTCGGCAATTTTACGAATTTAGCCATTTTTAGGCGCTTTTCGACATTTTAAAGATTTTTTGGCATTTTTTGGCATTTTTTGGACAATATTTACCCCCCGGAGCGGGATTTTTGGCCGGAGCGGGAGAGATTTTGCGTCAGCATGAACACCTCCGCTCCCGGGGCTAGTGGAACAATTTGATCCCCTGCCTGTCTACCTAGTACAATATGCACAATGTGTAGTATAGTACGCTGATACTGATCATTTTTGTGATGATGACTTATCGTCCAGTAATTTCAATAGATATTCAGGTGAGAAAAACAGAAATGGAGCCAGTGAGAGTAGTCATCATTTGCCAGCATGCATACATGCTCGATAAGCTGGAAGGAAGGAAAGGTAACTTACAGCGTAATTAAATTACAGTTAAGTTCCCATTTGTTTAAAAAAAATTAAAAATCCTTTAACGAGTGAATGAAATTTGCCATTTAATTAAAAGTACTAAAGTGTAGTGTACGAGAAACGGTTGAGTTCAATATGCGAAAGTGTTCCTTGTCATTTTGTAAAGGAGTGTTGAGAAGCAAGGGATATTTTTAATTTTGCGTGCAAAATATTCTGGTGATTTTCCAAGTGATATCAACATACGCAGTAGTATTGTGTAGTGTGCTTGTGCTTCCTGGAAAAAAATATTAGACAGGTCAGTTAAACAAGTAATTAAGCAAATTTTTATAAATCTCATGTCACACTTTTTTTCAATAAAAATTAGTAAATTGTTTGTTGCCAGTCTCACGTCACGTCACACCTCTTGTAAACATGTTAGGTGTGTATACATTATCCCATTGAACATCCAACATCCAATCTAACACCATCATTAATCATTAATTTCAACAGTAAGTTATGTATAGCATGAAGTATTTTAATCCCTTTTCAATGTCGACTACTGACTGGTTGCTCGACGTGTCGTTTTTAATAGTATTCTAAAGTTAACAATGAAAATTGACTCATTTTTACTCATTGACTCATTACATGCTTGCCAAAATGCCAAGCCAATTCAGATCATAGCATCAAGCCACCTTTTACATTTGCACATAAACTGGATCTCTCTGTACAGCATACCGAAAGGGTAATAAAATAGCCGTAAAATTTCTACATTTTTAACCCTTTTTTCCTATGGATTGTTGTTGCAGAATTTTATAGTTTTCTGAGTGTGAGTCATCGGTTAATTGTCAACGTCAACATTTTTACAGGCAGCATATATTCTCCAATTTGTTGTTAGCTAACTTGCTATCCATTTGTCAGGAAGTAGGCCCATGTAATAATCTCTCAACTAAGCTTGCATTGTAACAAGAACAAGATTAAACCGCGTAAACAAGACCAGACAGTCAACAGTGCAAATAATGCAAACACTGCAAAAGTCAATTCGAAGTCAAGTTCTCTTATATCCTACCTATCGTCATCTTCAACTTCATACCTGTCATTGTCAAACAAAAGGTTTCACGCATAAAAGGGTTACTGCATTGTTTACTGGTTACTTCTAGAGAACCTGTTGTCGTTGTGTGTCTGCGCTGGCACTACTTATGCCGTATTTACATGCGTAGTACAAATGGGCGTTCATTTTGGCAATTGTCTCAAAAAAAATACAATTCCTTCCGTGCATCTTATTTCCTCTGTAGTCTACCTAGCCATAAAGGATATCCAGCTAAATCTAAATTAAACCATACCCATCCTCTACGTAAAAAAACAAAAAAGCAAGGAAGGATTAACGAACTTGCACTAAAAAAACGACAAAGAAATGGCCCAAAGCATTTTTTAGGTATTACACAATGGAAATATGACAAGCTTATTACTTGACTTGCTCTTGTTTGCACAAGCCCATCTTTAGAAAAAAAACTCATATACCTCACACGATTCTCATGTAACTCATTCACCAAAAATCTTGTTATTAGACAATTTACATTTCTACCAGAATACTGACCTTGAACACTGCATAAAAAGTAGCCCAGTAAAATAGCAAATTGAATAGAATGGTATACGAAGTAACGTTTGACTTTATTGAATACCTTCACATTGCACCACCGCACCTGTTCTCTTAAAAACAACGTCTGAATTTTTCCCATGATGAACCGCATGCTAAAAACTAGCTTATTAGCGAAAACCAGGTGTATATACTCACTCATTGACATAACCTAACTGACCATTTCTCTGTTTCTATCTTTTAGTCATCTTCCAGCGTTCACCGAAAACTCAACCAATCAACAAGTGTGTGCTCGCGTGCCCAAAAAATATCATGAGAACTTTATTCTCAACATCCGTATTCCCACAGCAAAATATTCTCATCATGTCAAAACCCGTCCTAATTTTCCTCCTTCTATTCTCCCCATCCCCCATTCTAAGTGGCGACCCCCTTTGTGAACCCGACACTGACTCCACCGGTCAACATCTCGGTTGCAATTGTGTCCGTTACGTAGACATCGACTCCATTCTCAAAGCAGACTGTACCAAACTCTGGATTGGCTATAATGACACTCTCACATTGCCCCCACAACTGAACATCTCCCGTCACGTGAGATTCCTTGACCTTTCCCATAATCAATTGACCTCCCTGAACTCTTCCACGTTTGGAGACTGTGAAGCCCTTCAAATTCTAAAAGTGAGTGATAACCTGCTCCATTCCTACTTGGGTGTCAATTGCAGTCGTTTAATGAAACTAGACTTGAGTCACAATCGAATTAAAAATTTAACTGAAGACGCCCTCGCATTGACACCTCGACTTGTGGAGATTGACCTTACCTTCAACGATCTCTTATTTTTGGATCCCAACTGCTTCAGTCAACTTAAAAATCTAAGGACCCTAAAACTCGGATCAAATCAACTTGGAATGGAGCTATTTTACTCGGAAGAGTATATCCTCAGATTGAATAACTTGGAAAGTCTGGAGGAATTGGATTTAAGTAATTCCAGTCTACCCGATTTTCCACTGTACCTAATTAATGGAACGACTCACCTGAAAAAATTAAGTTTAAGGGATAACCTTATCCAGTTTATTGGAAGTGGAGTATTTGAGCAGTTGGGGGAGTTGACGGCATTGGATTTAAGTGGCAATTTATTTACGGAAATTGAGCCAAGTCAATTTTATGGCTTATCTAGCCTTCGCGTTTTGATGTTGGATAAGATGACACAGTTAACAGCAATTAGAGAACATGTAAGCTTTTAAAAAACGACTAAAAATTCTGCTTATCATTTTGATAAGCTAATTTTAATACTTAATTTTTCTGTAGGCCTTTTCCGGTTTAACCCGCCTCCGGGAGCTGTCCTGTCAAATGAACTATTATCTGACCACCATTGACTCCCTTGCATTTCGAGGTGACCCCAATCCCGAATTTTCCCCCGACGGTGAAGACACTGCCAACTTACTCGACTCCCACCCAAAAGTGGTCCGTTTAGGTGACAACGACCTTCACTCCATCGACTACCCCCTTCTCCAATGGCAATCATTAGATATTTTGGAGCTCCACAGGAACTCTTTCATTTGCGACTGTAATTTACAATGGGTCTCCGATTTCTACAGACATCGACCTCACGAAGCTGCTATTCTCAATGACAGCTACTTTGTTTGCTATGAGCCCCACATTTTTGCTGGTGTCCCAGTGGTCGCTGTAAATCCTGAAGAAATGCTTTGTTTCTCCCCCGCAGCTACTGTGGCTGGTACAATCGGAATAGTAATTTTTGGAGTTATCCTTTTCTCATTTTGTACTGTCTTAATTTTAAATCAGATGGGCATGCTACCGGATTGGGTAAGACAGTATAATATTTTTGGAAGTGGAAGTAATTTACCAGCTTACATGAGAGTGAATCCTAGACCGAGTACGAAGGCGAGAAGGATGGTGGAAAGGGTTCAGGTTATTCCGGATGTGCACTGTTACTCGACGACTACTACAAGTAATAATAATAATGGTGGGGGAGGAGGCGTGGGTGGGAAAGGGTTGATGGCACAGGGTGGACTAGGGGAACCTGTGGTTGATGAATTGGAATGGGATAATGCGGATATTGGGCGAACTTAAAGTAACTGATGTAAAAATGTTAATTAGTTTGAATGTTTTGTGTTCATTTTTAATTTTAATTAGGTGACCTTTGTTCTCATCAAGAGAACGATTTTTGAACAAGTGCCAGTTTAATTTTTATTGCTTCATAATTTTATTTGCTTATTGCATGCATTACTTAATTTTTCTTTGATTACCTGATAATGACATTTTAATATCCATATTGTTCTACTTAAATAGTCAATCTATAGCTTTAAATTAGTTAAGTATTGTCCAATTAACTATAATTTGTACATAAATTTAACATAATTTACTTTTTACAACGAGTCAACAAGACAATCGAATGAAATGAATTGACAATTCAATGCCAATCAACCAGTACTTAAACCTTGTGTATTACCATTTAATAAAGTCATTTAGTTAACTGAGTACATACTTTACTTAAGTTAATACTATAATTAGTAAGTCATTAAAATTAATAGAATTATTTTTATGCTCTGTGGCTTGGTCTTATGAGCTAATTATGTGTTATTTGTGATTTTAATTAAGCAATTAGCCTTACGATTTCCACTTACATTTACAATCCAAGTTTAATTTACAACGTTAATTTTGATATCATTGTAGTTTATATTTTAATTGCGTAAAATTATATATTTACAGTTTACATTAAATGTAAAAATACACAATATATTTTACTGTATTTCCAAAAAGATCAAATAAAAATTTAAACCAACTTCAATATACATTCATTGACAATTTACTAACAATCAACCTTAATTATTTTAACTGACATAAACACATCAACAAAATTAAATGAAGAGTTCATAATTCAGACGATGATAGATAAGCTTACTTTCAGCTTCTTCGTCTTCCTTCAAACTCGCATTATCACACAATATCACAACGATCACAGTTCCAGTTCATTGGACATACTTGATTCTGAAAAAAATCAAAGAAATTTAAAACTCATTAGCAAACATTTAATTAAGTACTCATAATCATTTATCATTTTGTAAATGGGATTTAGTGAAGTAATTGGAGCAACAAAAAAAGTGCAAAAAATAACCGCCCAACGCCGGGCTCGAACCGGCGACCCCGAGATTAAGAGTCTCGTGCTCTACCGACTGAGCTAGCCGGGCTTAGTTGAAGGTAATCTCCACTTTACACTATCAAGTTTTTCCGCTCCAGAATACTGGTTTATAGAAAACATTCAACCATGAAGCAATTCAACTCATCATGAAAAAAATTACCTTTTCATTCAAATTCTTTTATCCTCAAAAAAAAAGTATAACAAAAAAGGTAACAAGACTTCAATTCAAGTTTTTGGAGAAGCATAATAAATGGACAAAGAAAAAGGAACCGCAACTGGTCCCCTACTAAAAACACGCTTGCCAGATGCCATCCATGCTTTCCTACATTTACTGTACATTTTACACATGCTCCACAAAAGCTAAAGCCCCGTCATACCAATTTTAAAATTGGGGCAACTTGAGACTGCTGCGTGGTCACTCAGTCACTCAGTCACTTCTCTAAACCAACTTATACTTCCTACTTGGATGTCAAAAATGTTGCATAACACGAAATACTAAATTTTTCTATCGTGAAGCACGTAACATCGCGATTCACCACACGACCGACTAACTCAAAGACTAACAACCCCAACCCAACTCAACTTTACAAACACATCAAAGAAATTTTTTTCTTGACAAAGTTACAACACAAAAGAAAACCTATAATCAATCACGATCACAAAGCCATAAGTCACAAGAAATGAACTGCTTTACACATGCCAAACGAAAAGGGTTAAACTAAACAGTGTACGTACATTTTGTACAATGCACCAAGTAGCACACTTCTTCTTGAATGCCGATTTCTGGAGAAAGATAATAAAAAATATTATTCCGTTTTCCGGTTTGTCGTTTTCGTCGTTGGTCATGCATGACATGCATGTCTGGACTCTGGACACAATACATAAAGCTATGTACATGCATAACATTATAGCAATGCAATACAGGTCAACATCCTTTCTTTAGCAAAAGGTGCGATAAGTCCAACACGAGCTAAAAGAAACCAAGCCATCATGCAAAAAATGCCTACTTCCAATTTTTTTCATATAATTTTGTCATGCAATCAAACTTGGTGGTGTGGTGTAATATACAAGCTTGAAAGAGAGTTCCTCTAAGAAAATATTGGTCTCTTGTAAATTTTTATGACAATTCTGCTTAATTGCTAAACACTGTTGGGTAGTTGCAGAGCAGAGAGCTGCTGTTGATTGCGTGGGTGGGTGGATCCGTCAATAAAAAGTTTTCCAATTTGTTGACTGGTACTAGTCAGCACTTGGTACTCCTTTTTATATTATTTATGAGCTAGTGACATTCCTTTAGCCAATTAACAAAAAATTGTATAGCTGATAGTAAAAATTTAACTAGAATGTTTTGTCATGTCTTCGCTGCCGGAAGTAGAGCAAGCACCCATGTCACGCCATGCCACAACCACGTCAAGAGTAAAGCAGTGATGAGACGGAAGGAAAACAAAAGAAAGTGAAGCAGAAAGCCGCAGTCAAGTCAAGTCACATCGATCATTGTAAAACTAGCTTATTTTTTGGATAATTCTTTTTTCCTGTGTTGGTATTTGACCAATGGTCACCAGCATACCAAAACAAGTACAGTGAGTAAACATTGATATGGAAATTCTCCAACTACCAATTATACACACAAATAAATGGAAATTTTTTATAATTAAAATTAAATTATTACTTGTAATTATTTCTGTAAAATATTTTTGATTTTCAAAATTTTACGGTGTGTGCGTGGGCGTTGTGTTAGTTCCAATCATCAAAATGTTTGGCTCTGGCACTATTTTTTATTATGATAGCGTTGAATTCATTAGCAAAATTTTCTGATCGAAAGGCATCCCCACTTAGTTGACCATGGACGGCCATGGACCAAATTATATGCAACCCATTCCATGTAAAAATAAGGAGGTTTACTCGGAACTCAATACTTTAATTTATGAGGTAAGAATTATCACCCATTTATATCCTAACTTAAAAGTGAATTGTTAAGAATGACTTTTTATTTCACTTGGAAAGTATTTGGAAGTGAATGGCTTGGAAAAGTCTTTATCCACCTTCACAAAAGAATGTCTCCTGAAAAACCTACCATGCCCCCGCCTCCAAGCCTCCTCCCCTGGAGGTCCCGTAAAAGCCGCTTTTACTCACTACGACGGAGACTACCTCCTTAAAAGCTTTGATGAAGGGGACCTTGAAACATTTCTCAAGATTTGGAAGCAATTCCAAAATCATATCCAAGTGACCTCCGAAGACATGAAGAAATTGGAAGTGTATATCCGTGTCCACTTTGCTATCTACCCAAAAGCTCATAACCAGTCTGAATCCAAGCAAAGTCATGCGATGCAACTTCTCAAGACATTTTTTGAAGATAACTCTGCAAGTCTCTCCAGTGATGCCACGATTCTTCCCCTGTTTGCCTTGCCATTCGTCGCAGATCCAAGACCCCATCCAGTTTTCAAGGACCTTTTTCACGACAACTGGACGTCCAAGCTAAGAGCCCAACTGGAGACAACAGTCAACAAATATTTTGAACTTCTCCAGGAAAATATACAGAATCACTGTAAGCTTGCCAGTATTGTGGCAAAGGGAAAGAAAGCGGCAGCTGACCAATTGGTCGCATCTCATCACGCAGCTTTGAACCAAGAAGTGAACCAGCACCCAAGACAGCTATCAGCTAATAGTAATGTGAGTCCCCACCATACCAAGTCCACCGTCACCAGAAGACCTTCATATACCAAGTCCATTACAACGGCTACCTCAACCACTTCCAATTCCGGTTTACAAACAACTTTTATGGCATCAAGACATAATAGTACAGTGGCCACCTCTGTCAGTGAAATTGGATTTACACAGCAAGTTGGAACTAGTGCGGTGGGAGGAGAACAAGAGATGCAGATACCCCAGTCTATTTGGAAGGTCACAGAAGCCGCAATTCTTTACCATCAAGAACGATTTTTCCAACTGTTAGCTATTCACAGAAAGGGAAAGGAGGTACTCAGAGGAGTTCGAGAAAACTACTCCAAGTTATTGAGTAAGTTTCCCCAAAAATATTCCTATGTAAAACTTGTATTATTTTTCAGTAAATAATTCGCTTGTTTTCTTTTTCAGAGGTTTCCTCCATTTTAATCACAGCCTTGGAACGTTCTCTCGCCTCAGGTTCAGCAATTGCAGGTACCTCTTCCTCCCAACATCAGCAGCCATCCTCAAATCTTGACCTAGTACTCCACCAGTGCCTCCTGATCTACCCCGAAATCTTCACGAATCCCTCTTCCACTAACCTATCTCCCGCCAAACAATTAACACCTGCACCTTCCAAACCTGACCTATCTCACTTCAAACAACTTGCCGCAGCTACAAGCAACTCGGTTACCTCCGTCCCCTCCCAAACCGCTGTAGCTCCAAACCAAATCCCCGACACCGCCGATGTATCCCTCCTCTTTCTTGGTCTCCCCGACATATCTCTGGACACCCTGAACTACACCAAAATTAAGGAGAATCTAATTTCTGAAAATCTTCCTTGTACTGAAGGCCTCTGTCTCTTACAATCTCTTCGATGGCTTATCACGAAAACTCCTGCAAGCCTCCGTACCTTCGTAATGGATAGTTTTATACAAAACGACCTACTTGGTTTAAGCGAAGAACCGGAGGTATCTGAAAAACTATTTGCCTGTCTGTTATCCCCTACCCCAACATACAAGAAGGAGTCCGTCGCCCGTCTAGTCAATGCTTTCGCTTCTACCTGCATAGGTCGTACTTATCTCACCACCACCAATTTTATGATCTCCACCCTGGTCGCCTCCCTTGCCACTTATAAGACTCAAGAGGAATCCTTCATTTGCCACATGGTGATCGCCACCCTTCAAAAACTTAGTCTTCGTCGCGACATGCGTCGATTCATGATCGACCATCAAGTCATTCCCTGGCTGGTAACCCACATAAAAACGGAACTAGAAAGGGATCTGATTCGTTCGGAAGTAAGTCAAGTGATTCACACCAAGTCAAAGGACTCCAATACCACCAATAACAACAATGGTAACAACTCCAACGTTCAGGAAACCAGTTATGGGGACACCTGCTTCAACACGTACCTAATGGAATACGCATGGGCCCTTTTAATGAACTTGTGTCTACATCCGGAATCTATCAAGAGTGCGCTCACAGTTGACTTTGAATTTTTACACTGTATAGTAACAATGCTCACTTCCAAAGCCTCTTTTGAGTACACACCTTATGTACTCAGCACGCTATTTAGTTTACTCCGCAATCCGGAACTATTCGATAAAGCCAGGACGATGGAACTGGACAAGAAGCTGAAACCTTTTATACACCACCAACCTCCAGATATCCAAAGGCACTTGAAGCACCTGTTAACTCAGCTGTATGAAACGGAGAACGTAGACAGGCTGACAGCTTCCGGAGAAACGGACTACGACGACACCGATAATCCCGATCCGGAGAAAATGGAGCCTGAGTTGGAGTTACAAGAAAGTTGGATGGTGAATGGAGGAGGGCAAACAGAGGGATTACTGACAGGGGATGATCTCCTCATTAGGGAGTACATTCTTCCTAGGGAAATGCCCTTGATGACCTACGCTCCACCTACAAAACAGCAGCTACAACAACAGCAACGGGCCTCCACTCCATCTAAAACTGCAGGTGGAACTGTAGCAGTGATTTGTGGCAATGCCACTAATAACCAATCAACTACCACTCAGAATCAAAATCAATCCCTGGAAAGCTACAACAGCGATAGTGAAAAGAGTAACAGCGAGAGCCAACCATCAAAGTAAATTTTCCCCTAACCTAAAACTAAACTTCCTCATTTTATACATATATTTTGTCCTAACTAATTTATCCCCTTTTCCTCCAGCCCCCAACCTGGTTTGATTCTAAGGCCCACTACTCCCACTCATTTTTCAACTGTATCGGACAGTCAGGCAACTGGCAAGTTTAGTTTGCACGAGAGCCCAATGATTTCATTTAAAAATTCTACTTTTCTCAATAACAATGATGCTAATACTTTTGACTTGAAATAGTAAATATATACGAGAAAATCCATAAATATATATAAAGAATACTCAACTAAATTGCCCAATAAATTAACACTTCCCTTCCCAAAAAACTTAAATTATTACAGAGACTGTTGAATGAATAAGTATCATGTTGACTGATTAAATAAAAAATGTGAGCAGCATACAGACACACAGAATGTGATAAAATATTTTGGATTATTTCATTTTAATCGAAACTGATTTTTTAAACACGGTTTGCATTTTTACTTTCATTCCGCAGCAGGACATAAAATTGCTATTTCTATTTTATAACAATGAACTGTTAAAGGCAAATATTGCATATGGATGTGTGATCAGTGTATTGCACATGCTATCAAATAATTTAAGATCTTAAATAAGTTACATAAATAAACTTAAAATACAATTCATACATGAATAAATCTCGTTGCGCTACTTCTAAATATTTCCTAAAATAAAAGTGATAAACTAACATGAAATATACATACGTAACTTAATATAATAATATTAACTTAATTGAGCTCAACCAAATAAAACAATCCGAAACATGACCTTGCGAGAATATAATATATTAAAATTAAAATATTTACGAACTTAACTAAACTGACCTACAATTCCAAAAAAGAATAAATATTAACCAAACTTACAAATCATAACACATCGTGTTAATTTGATTAGCATGTCAACTTATCTAATCCCTCTACTTAGCTCAATAACAATAGTTCAACTATTTTGCGGTAGGCTGCTTTCCTCAATCGCAGTTAAATTTTTAATGATGATTTTAATAAGCAGTGAACAAACTATATTTAAGTAGCTACTTTAGCGAAAATATATATTATTACATCTATTCAACAAATCTACTTTTTTAGGCTCTGAACTTTCTGTTTATTGCAGTTTCGCAACTTATTTCATAGTTTTTGCTAATACATTTTTTTGTTCATTATTGCCATCCTTTCAGCAACCAAGCAGGCAGTCAGTATTACAAACACATATATTATGCTTCTCTGAGGTAAGAAATTTTTAATACGCGTTTCAAACAGTAAGCGAAAAGCTACGCATAGGCTACTAGGCTATTTTTCAAGAAGACAGTGAACAGTTACATCTAGTACGATTCTTTTTGTTCTTGTTCAAAAATTGTAACAAACTATAATTGTTAATTTCTTTTTCTAATTTGTTGATAGTGTTCCATTATTCCAAAACTATCTACCTATTATTATCCTCCCAAAACACACCAATTAGAAATTAAAACGATGATTATATCTTTGTTCAATAGTAATTTCATTTAACAAACTACTATCAATAGTTAACATTTAGTAATAAGGCTAGTCCGAATAAGCTTCCAGAGACATCAAAAGACAAAGACAGTTTATTACATTTGATTATGATAAAAACTCTAAATACTTGTTTTAAATATATAGACTGATTTACAAAGTTTCAATAAAACTGTGGCGGAATCGTTAAACTGTGCTAAAAATTTATTACTGTGCCCTAAATCTCATAAAAATTCTCAAGTAGTACTCCAATCTGACTAAATCTAGTAAGCTGTTGCTTTCATAAACGTTTCATTTATTGCTATATTACAAAAGCTATGTATTATCATTTTAAACTGTAAGATTCGCTTTATAATTTTAAGAACTGCGTCACTGCGTGCGTTTTTATTAGCGTCGATCAATAAAATTATTTATATCCATTCTGTATCATATTAACTGCTGTTTAACTTTTTCACAACTGTGAAAATCAAGCTTTTAGCTACGTAGTTTAGTTTTCCTAACCAACTTGCACCATGTTTGAATTAGTAGTTAGTGTAGTATTGACTAATATTGAAATAGCTTAATAAACAGTTTCAAATAAAACCCTGAACTAAAATGTTTTGCTACTTTGCTAACACTCAGCATTTTGCATTGACATGAATTCTTCTTTGGCTTTGTTGATGAACTCAACTAAAAACTCGTTTGTTTCCCTTTCTCTCAAATAAACTGTCTTTTTGTTACAATTACAAATTGTACCACAATTAATTACAAATTCAATGTTATATAATAGTTATAAAAAGAGGGAGAGAGTACTGATTTGACTGACTAGACTCAGAAAAAGTATTGTGAAATCCAATAGGAAAACCCAAACAAAAGAAAAATGTGAGTATACTGTGTGTATCGTATCATGTGCTTAATTTTTTCCCATCAACTTAACTCCACATTTAACTTTAAAATTACTTTGGTGGTGTATAAACGTGTGACGTGACGTGATGACCAGAAGATATATACCCTGAATTGAATTGAATATAATTTTAGGGAAAGTCAAGCTATTTCTTACAACAATACAACATGCTTTCACCCAAATAATACAGATAATTAGTTAATTGTTAATGCATACAAAAATCGTTAATAGTCTCCATAAAACCTACAACTAAAAACCAGATAGCATTCCCCAATCGCTAACACCACTAAAACCAGCATTGGTTAAAAGGGGGCAATTTGAGACTACCATACTAACCTACACAAATTCAACTAAACTGATCTGACTTTTATAAACAGTTTGTTAACTTACAAAAATTATAGTAACATTTATCTAGTAAACCTAATTTTACAACATTTAGTCATATAAGTAGTCTATCTACAGTCTATTCTAATTTCCTTAGTTAGTTTTTATTTCGATGCTGAAGACTGGCACAAACTTCCAAAGGATACGTTTCCATTCAGCACATTATTCAACGTGGCAGATGAAGACGAAGCAGCGGCTGACGATGCCACTGAAGAAGAAGATGTGGACTCCCCACCTAGTAAACCACTTGCTCTACTGTTTCCATTCCCACTACCACCCCCACCCTCAACATTACTACCACTTTTACTGCTATTCCCCTCATCCTCTGTTGGATTCCATTTGCTACTGTCGTTAATGCACTTTAGGATGAAAACTGGCGTCAAGTTGCTAGCAATCCAGTCCGCACTTTTAAAACAAACCATACAGAACAAATTACAAAAAGTTCGACATTTAAAAAATACAAATTACAAAAAAATTGTATACCTTTCATCCGCTAACGAAATAACTTCTTTCACAGCACAACACAAACAAGGCCCCCATCTTGGCACTTGTCTGTGCTCATCCATGATCTCCTCTAAATCACAACCTGGTAGGGAAAACTTGGACCAGTGATGGATAACAATGGTGAGAAATCGACAAGCCTATCACCCAATTTACAAAACAATGTTAAAAAACTCCATAATGTATGTCAATGCAACTATACATACGCTACATTGAAGTCTCCTTACCTGTTCAACATTCGGCTTCTTCGTATAGTCTATACTCGCCAAATACTTATTTATCGCATCCATAGACCCTCCTTTACTTCCAGCAGCACCTGCAAGATTATGTTGAAGCGCTTGTTCATGATTTTCAGCCATCGTTTCTAGCATGGAAGCCGCCTCAAAATTTTCTGCCTTCACACACTGCAAAACCCAACAAAACCTATTAACATCCAATTCAATTTATTACCTCATCCATCATTGTCATTTAAAAAGTATTTCATTTTTACATTCTGTATCATCTTTGCCGCATCATAGTTCCTTCTAAACGCCTTGATCACCCACTCCAACAAATCTTGTCCCACTTCCTGTACCGGCGGGGCTATTTTATGAGTACTCATAACCGAATTCTCCGTTTCCCAACTATGCTGCTTGGGCAGACCCGGTATTTCCCTCAACTTAAAATAGATATTAGACGGCTGCCTAACCTTCACAACCCTTTTCTTCGTTCTGATCATCATAACCGCTTGATCCTCTTCACTCTCCATTTTCCCTAACTGTCCACATGAATTAAACCCACATCCAAACAAACTCCCACTCTCCTTCTCCACCACAAAAGTGCAGTCTCCCGCACAGCAAATGTCTGAAGCTATAATTATCTTATCATCTGCATTGTAAATAAGCTCAAGGCTTTTGCTGTCATCATCCGGCCGAACCAACTGTCCACTTTTTCCCACGCCCCAAGTATACACATAGCCCAGGGAAGACATGACAGCGAAGTGGGTAGAGGAACAGTTCACCTTTGCGATGTCACCAGCCATATGACTTGTGTCAATCATTGCAGGCTCCATGTAGTCTCTTTCTTCTTCTTTTTCATCATCCAATGATGCATTTCCTCCCTTCTTTTCCTTTTCTTTGCGACGGCTATGGCTCAAAAGTGACTTCAAAGAAGCGGGATTCAGGCCAGTGTAGAACAACCGATTTTTTGTTGACACCATCACCTACAAAAAGAAATCAATAAAAGTGTTCCAGAATTAGTCATTTTACTTTTACGTTACATTTCATGTCATCGCATCTGAAAACATTACTCTTCTTTTGTCTGGGGGGTGAAATGACTAGTTCCCATTTAAATTAGAAAACCAGCTTTGGAATCCCCACTTTACTTTAGCATCGAATTTTACAAGAGCACATTATTCATAAAAACATGCCCTTTTAAAATCTATTTCTTAAATAGTTCCAATGCCATAATAATTAAAACTTCCTCATTCGTCATAATCATAATCATCATAAAAAATCTCCAAAACTTTCCATTCATCTATGTTTACATCAACCGTAATCCCTTTTAAAATACTCATCTCATAAATAAGTTGCCCCCTGTTCTAAAACCCTTTTCACCTTAAAATACAGGATCAATTATACAAGTTTAACATATTCCAAACTTTTTACCACCACCTTGTGTCCAGTTTTATACGATACCACATACATAAACTGGAAATTGCGTGACAAGCAGTCACCTTTATAGCTCCTATACACACTTCATTTCCGGTTTCCGTCGTTTTATTTCAAGACAACTTTACACAAATCAAAACCCAACTTACAATCACAGCAAACCAAATATCATGCAAACTGCAATGTAAAGCTTATCTACTCCCGACTACAAGAATTCCCTTTTTACACAACAAACCAGCTTGTATACATTTTTCTGCGTGACAAACTACTATACAATATACTACTACCACTGCATTATTGTTGTGCACATGCTAAATATACTGATATAGAACTCCTATAACATTTAATACTTTGTATTAAATTCTTTGACCCCAATGTCCCTTCCTCCTCACCGTTCTCGATGACCAATCGGTTGGTGGACTATGACTACACCACTTTTTCTTAAACTTTTCCGTGTTTATAATCCCTTTACTTTCTCCACACATGTCGCATGGCCATATTATGTACACCTTTTCATTTTTATATACATGCATGTTATATATTCCAGAGAATACTACTCTAACATCGTCAACCGAACCTAATCAGAACCCCAGATCTTTAACAGTCCAAAAAATAATAATAATCCCATTCCATTTTTTCCCTTTTTCTCCTCCACCAACAATACCGTTAATGTACTCCTCTCTACCCCTCCCCTTACACAGCAAACACAGCATTGCATGCGATTTTTTTGGCTGAAGAAAACTCTGCATACTTATTTCGCAAACATAGCCACAACACAGAACCCGACACCCGCGACCGTCCCAACAAACAAAGCCTAACAATTTACGTTTTTACATACTTTACCTTCCTTTCTCGCATGCAAGCAAAAACTAAACAAACAAAGTCAACTCAAAGTAAATCACTGCTACCAACTATTTTAAATATACTAGTACAACCAACCATAATAATATATGAATAGGTAATGTATATACATATTTTTATGCCTGCATTTCCAAATTTTCCAACCCAGTAAAAAAAACCTGACCAAATCAAACATCAACTCCAAATCACACAAACCCCAGAGCCCGATTCAGTGTTGGTGATCCATTTTTTCCACCTTCATTATCATACCAAGAAAACAATAGAGACACAGACACACACATATCATATCAATATCATCACCTACTAAAAACTCATTTGCACTTTTTTCTCCATCATCACACATATCACACACGACATAACCCTTTCTTTAACAAAAAAAATCACAGCCCATAATACTTCTTCCATACAATTATATTTTTCTCACACATACAATACATTCCACAAAAACAAAGTCAAGTTTGCTGATTTGATACAAATACCAAAGAACTCAATCAAACAAATCAAATAAATATAACACCTTATTAAACTAACCATACAGAGAAATAGATACTAATCATATTTACAATCCCGTCTATGTGTAGTACCCTCCACCACCTCCTATATTATATTAACTGTGTTGACAAATTACAATAAAATAAACACCAAAAAAACGAGCTCCTTATTTTCTAGACAAAAATGTAAAAACTAACAATACCAAAAATACTCACATTTTATATTCTATGCATTATATTATATATATCCTATATCCAGGTATACTCACTGATCAATTGATTATTTTACGGTAAAGAGCTATAACTTAACCCGTTCTTTTTTTACTATTCATTCATCAAAAATATTCTCTTAAAAAATCTATACTCTTACGCGTAGTACTACCTTACTTTTAACTTTTTTCTTCCTTCTTATCTCACCTTTGCATATATTTATTTTGTGACGTGACTTGTGTGAAAACAGTTCTTCCAAAAAACCAAAAAAATATGGCTTCCAATACATTCCTTCTTCTTCCAATACCAATATTTCCACTGCCTTAAAAAATATATAAATCGCTTCTCTGTAACCATTTTCAAAAATTGTGAAAATCTTCCTTGTGAAAAATTCCATTTTAATTTTGTTTCATCTTCATCCTAATTTGTGACCTTTCCTCCACAACAAATCATCATCAATCATGGCTACCTTACCAGAAGCCGTTTGCAAATTTGTATCTCAATTACTCATAATTATCTTTTTTATATCAATAGTCTTTGTAGTTTATTTCTTTGAGATATTTCAAAAGCTTATATTTCCTCAGTCATATTAGTTGGTAGTTGACATTTTTTCTTTAAAAAAGCTTATTTATTTTTATTTTTATCTATTTTAACAGGATAGTTTTTTACAAACGAAAATGGCAGCTTTAGGCACGGATATTGAGACGAAAGTGTATTGTTGCTCAAACACGACAAAGTCAGAGACAAAAATTTTGGCTACTTTTGATATTGTAAGAATTCAGCTCTTTCAAACAACCTACTTGCTTTAGAGATGAGATTTTTTAGTTTTAATTACTTTTGTTTTTTATCTTTTTAGTTTTTTTCGGTGGCATTTCTCGTATACTCAACATGGTTCTGTGAACTGCTCAAAAACAGACCAGATGAGTTTAAAAATACAACCATGTTTGACAACTCAACACTTCGAGATTTCAATTTTCTACTGGATTTAGAAGGTCATACCCCAATTTAATTAGCTATTATTCAAAACTTAATCTTTCTAAAAGAAAATTGTTATGTCCAAACAAAAATATACAGAACAACAGCAAAACTTTTTCTGTGCGGGTCTATTGGTTTGGTGCGGTTGGAATGTGGCTCTCGGTAAGCTACCTCAACTAAAACACTTACAACTTTTAATTGTACTTGACTTTAATTTCTTTCTTGACATTTTAGGAGGCACTCTCCTCTTCGCCGCAGAAAAGGTACCTGACACCCTCAAACCATTTCTAACTTTTAAGAACATTTCCACCTCCTGAACAATATTTTCTTCTCTCAATTTTTCTCTGTATATTTCATAATGATACCTGTATGTATCCACCCCCACAACCACCATCCACCCATGCATGCATGTACCACCACCACGACACCACCGTCTACTGCTGCCCTCTTTGAAATCTTGCTCCTCCTCCACCACCAATTATAATTATATTTTATGTATGGTGCTGTGTGTGTGTAGGAGAAGCAAGGTCTCCTCAAAGTGTGGTTTGGGATCACCCTAGCGGAGGTCCTCCTTGGCATATTCATGGTAATACTCGCTCTGTGGAACTTCAAGAGACGTGTTTTCATCACCACAACCTCCATCATGGTCTACCTCTACAAGTGGTACCAGCTTTGGATTGTCCTTGGTTGCATCCGTGACCTCCACTCAGGCTCCACCGTCTTTGCTAAAGGTATTGATGACGGTCCTAATCCCGCATTCGTCATTGAAAGCCCTACACCAGAACATGACCCTGTATACACGATTGAAGGGCAAGGAGGCGGAGGATCGGGAGGAGGAGACGGTGGTTCACATCCCCCCAAGTGCTCGGATCAACTTATCAAAACCTGACCTGTCCATGAGGGTGCCGCAGGAGCTTAAGATGACCCACAAGCACGCGAGAGACAAAACAAAGATGAGATTTTCTTTTCTTTTTCCTGTGCGAAGGATGACCTTACTAAAAACCCACGCCTTCCTGACCAAAACCACCCAACGAACCACCCACCCACCACCATGCAGAGGATGTCCCACCACACCTATCAACCCTCCCAAATCATCCCCCATCCCATCAGCCAGAAAAAGACGAGTCCCAGCCCTCCTGTGTACGTGTGAAGTGACCTGATCTCTAAACTTCAACCTAAGTTGACCTTTGTGACCTGCTACGATATACATTTACGGACAACAGCTGCCTTATCTTAAAAACTTATCATCGCCGTCGCCACACTTGCAAGCAAGCAAAAAAAACAGCTTATCAATTTTTTTCTACACTCACAAAACAAGTGAATAATCTAAACATATCATCATCATCCTTCCCATATTTCAACAAGTTACTTCCAGTTTCCAATTTCCGTCCAACCAACCAATTTTTCTGACTTATTAGTCCATCCATTTCCCTACTTCCTGGCCATTATTCCATCCACACCTCAAAAATACTTAAAGCTAAAAAGACATATCAAAACAGTAACAATTTATTTGTGAGCTCTAAAAAAATGAAGAAAAATTCTAAATAAATCAAACCGAAAAAACAATCGCTCAACTCTTTTGACTTGTACACTTTTTTTGCACTCTATAAACCATAAAAAAACCAAGTCCACTGTCATTGCCAATATCATCCATAACATCGCATACAACGTAACGCAACAGCAATACATGCTAATTAAATATTTATCATGTCCATACCACCATACCCTATCATTCATCACCCTTGTCCGTCAGTCAAGTCATAACATATCACAACCGCAAAATAGACAACTATTCCTTCTCCCTTCCCATCTATCTCTCTCAATATCATAATTTTCTCCATTATAACCACCACCTATCTTTCCATCCATCTCGCGACGGAGAAATGTCAAGTCCAATAGCCTATTGTAGCATAACTTTAAAAGCCTATCCACATCCATCCATCCGCTGGCCTATGGCCCGTCCTGTCGATGTCAAAAGACCTTGGCTATCCGACTATAACTATTTCCAAGAAAATTTATACAGCCTTTTTCCCCACACACTCAAGGTTCCCTTAAAATTATATACCAGTAAAACAAACACAATATACATTATGTACACATATAGCTTACTGTAAAGTTTCCGATTTCTATACAACTACTTGGTATTTTATAACCTCTCTCATACATATCATCAAAATATACATGCACACAAATATCCGCTTCGCAGCAGCAGTCGCGCAGTACTTTTCCCATTTTACTTTTTTGCAAAGTCAACTCTAATTTTATAATTTGCCCTCCTGCAAATTGTCGAATAAGATACAAGAACAATACATACATACCTTTCCCACATGTACATATTTTTTGCACAAATATATGTTCAACCAACTTTTCATTGCCATTCTCCATGTCATCGTCATCATCATATCATGACACACGTTTATATTTTTCCATACCCCACAACCACCAACTCAACTCAACTCATTTCACAGTCTCTAAATTATTGATTAGCGTCACTACTCCATGCTAAGCCTTTCTACGTTTTAACTACAAGTCAACCCAGGCAATTTACAGTTTATTATAAACTATTTATTAACAGTCTACCAGAGCCATATTACAAATACACAAACACACAATGTAAAATGAACTCTTGCTTATTTTCTCAATTTGCCTTTCAACTTTTCTCTTTACGCTGATTGCGATTGCCTGAGAAATTCCAAGTGCAAAGCCAAGTCACCAAAGCACATATGTATATCCTAGCATGCATACCTGTTAGACGCATTTTATAAATACGTTTTCATGTAAAAACAAAAATAACACGTAGTCAAGCTTATATGACACGACATGACTTCTTTGATAATACTGCTGAGTATATGACGACTATATAACCAACATTTTTTTAAAGAAAAAGAAAGCTGTGCCTGTGCCATCAACTATTAAAACAGGTATACGCAGTTAGAAAGCACAAAGCAGTGAAGAAAGTCATGAGAAAAAAATCTCCGTTTAACTCATTAACTCTTTCTTTTCTTCTTCCACTTTTTTTCTTCGTCAAGATCACCAACAAATAGAAAGCCAACTTATTCTTAAGCTTAACCTTAAGTGAACGTAGAAAAATATAGCATGTCTGAATCTCATTCATTCATATAATAGCGACTAATAAAAAAGTACAATTCAACTAAATCTCAGCTTAAAAAACGAAACGAGCTTCAATCTCGAAATCTCAACGCGAAATACTCCGAACCGAATAAGAACAATACTCATCTAAATACAGTTAAATTGGACCCGACTGGGAGAAAAGTACCAAACCAAACCAAGTGCCCTTCCTCCACTAAACGTTAAAAAATTCCTTAAAACCAACACGCGTGCTTGTACTAACCAAATAACCAACAGCATCATATTAAAATAGCAGGTACCACATTAAAACAAACACTTTTAATACGTAACGGTATTTAAAAATCAAAATGAAAGAAATATTTTTATACTATTCTTATACAAGCTATTGCATTGTAATGACTTGCAATGCAGTATGACCACCAACCACCTTTCACAGCAAATTTAAGTACTTCCTATTTTCTTCCTTCACCTTTTCACTTGACACGTTTAAGCCTATAATTCCTACTTTGTATACCCCATACTGGCTTTTTTGACTGGCATAACTGTACCCCTACAAAATATACTTGACATGACATATTGGCTGCTGTAACTTGCTTTTCTGAAAAATCCCACTGCATTGTGCTATATCCTGCAATTACTTACACAAGTTCTAATTCTTTTTTTTACTCAAAAACCAAAATACCACCCAGTCATCCATATCCACTGTCCATACTCCATACAACTTGTTTATGAAATTAAACCAACTATTTTTACAATGACCTATCCGTGCAAAAAGCACTTGCTGCACAACCATTCGTCATTTAAAGAGCATTGTTCTATTTCCAAAACATGTAATTTCCCCCAACGTCCTACGCTTTCTTCATAAGCTTTATCGTTTTTCTTCTTCTACCTGTCCAACAGCGTACATGTCGCCTGCAAACATGTTCATGTAAATCTCAATAGTCTATTCATAAACTCATACATAAATATTTCTCATGCAATCAAAAAATTACAAATAATACTATTTACTGTGCCTATATAATTTATAATTGGAAAATTCACTTTTTCTTTCACTTCACTTACTTCCCTGTTCCGTCATACCTCTTCAGCCCCATAAAAAGTCATGTCATAATACCAACATGAATTTGAATTTACGAGTTTCCACTTTTCTATTTTTCTACAAAGCTCTCTAAAAACGTCTTATAAGAAACTCCAAACTGCCTTGCCTGGAAAAAAGCGTGGCGTGTGTCCATATATCACGCCATCCCATCAACCACACTTTATATATATCCGACAAACACCAAAAGCTTAGGAGAGAGCAACGTTCCATAATTGACCAGCAAAGGACTCGGACCCAACACCCAAAAACAAACTCATTCAACCAAAAATGAAATGAGCCCAAACAAAATTTTAATACCTTCACATCAAACTAGCTCAACAACTCAACCATCTTTTTTTCTTCTTCTTATTGGATCTTAAATGTTCTTAATGATGACGACAACAAGCTCTTCTTCAGCCGAGGTAACAGCCAAAAATCCACGCAAAAATATTTCTAAAGTTTACATATTTAGTGCAGACTACTATCCAGACAAGTAGTCCTCCTACCTACCTATCTGTATTGTATTTTACCTGTGAATCTCTGTATAAATGTGTGTGGGTGTAAATTTAAATACTTTTAAACTACCCAAGTAGCCAAAGTAAGTCTATAACTTATGTTGCTTACTTCCTTTAAACCTAACATAAAGCTAACTATTTTAAATCAAAATTAATCATGAAACAACTTCCGTTCCTAATCATACAAAGACACTCAACACCAAACAGCTCAGCCGTATTGGAAGCGGTAGTAGCTCAAGTGGATGTTGTTCCACCAGTCGTTTGACTACCGGAACAACCTGTACTCCAAACGGGGGAACACCCACAACCCCTCCATGTAGCACCAGCAGTGCTAGTACGAGCAACAGGAGCAATAAAAGTGTTATTTTGATTCCCAATCAATATCACCATCACCGAAGTCACAGTCACCAATACCATCAACATAGTCACCATCACCATAATCAGCCAAGTCCACAAAATAAGAAAACTATCGTAATGACAGAGCGCTGGTTTCTTTGCTCATCAACGGCAAGAACGGAAGCAAGGCTGTTGGCGTTACTGGACCTGGTACACAAGCTACACATATAAAAACTCTGCATGTTGAGAAATTTGACAAATAGAGCAAAACTTTTTCTAATGGTGCCATTTTATTTTATAGATTTTCTCAACAATGTACCTCATAGTCTTCGGCCTTCTCACCTATGCAATTATAGAGCATCCTGACTTGGTGAGAAGGTATTTGGAAGAGGTGCCCGAGAACCAAGACATTGAAAGATTACTCACTTATGGAAGTAAGTGTCGGGGAGTAAATTAACAGGAAATTAATATGCCGAAAAAAATTCAACTAACTTTACTTAAATTTTTTAGGAACCAAACAAGCATTTTTTCTGTCTATTATCATCCTGCGACCAGCAACTTCTCTAATCATTGCAATGATACTTTTTGTTGGCGCTCAAACAGTAAACTTAACTTCAAGCCTAACTATTTTTAACCACTTAAAAATTAGAAACTCCGCCATTTATTTACATTTTTGTACTATATTTTCTACAGAGAAGTTTTGCTATCGTCCGCCTCTGCTTCATTGTCTCCATCATTTACATAGTCGTCGACATGATTCTCTTCATTCCAAAAACCATCTATACCCAAAACGGTAAAATCTACGTGATAACCTATCTCTTCAACGTGGTCTACATGGTCTACGAGCTCTGGGTCACCTACGAACTCAAAAAGGAAGTTATAGAGTGGCACGAAAAGCACGACGAAGATGGTGATCCAGAGACTGAGGACACTACTGTGGATGGAGAATCTACCGGTGCAGCCAATGTCACAATTAACAATTATACTGCTCCATAAAACAACCTTGTATGTTTCTGTTCATGTATACAAAGTAATCTTGAAACTTGTTTCTTGTTTTCTAGAAACTTAAAAAATATACCATACCATCATCAAAAAAGTCGACGAAACCTAACCCGTTTAATAATTTTCTCTTCTTCGTCTTTCCTGTCTAGTCTACGTACATACACAACTTATTTATAGAGTACCTTATCAAAATATACCTGTTACCATTTATAGTTAAATATTTTTATAAAAGCCCTAGAATGAATAAAAATTAAAGTATGTATCTTGTACTGTTTTTTCTTACCGTTGACGACACTCCACATTCCACAATTCTGATTAGGGTCCCCACAGGTAGATCATTTATCATTTGCGGAGTTTTCACTTTTTGGTCTGAGATTCCAAGGCCAAGTTGTCCGAAATGATTGCAGCCTGTAGTAAGCACCCTACCAAAGCACGTGAGGAATGTGGTGTGTGAGTGGCCAGCCGACACAGAGACAATTTTTTCCTACCAAACACATCATCCAAATTTATCAGTACAACCACCCAAACATTAAATCCATATAAAATTCATTTCTACTATTCTGCTACCTTCAAATTGACCAACTGTGGATAAAAGCAATTTTCCACCCTGCCATTCCCCAACTGTCCATGCACACCCCATCCCCAAGTCCAAACCCTATTCAAATGGTCCACAGCCACGGTATGATAGCTGCCTGCAGCCACACAAGTAAATATCACATCGGGCACGTGAAGCGCCACAGGTCTCGCCGTCCACAAAGTTTGCGGTCCCACCCCCAACTGTCCAAAATTATTTTGCCCCCAAACCAGTAAGGTCCCCACTGTTGTCAGTGCCACAGAGTGATTAGCCCCTGCACACACACTTTCCACATGAAGCTTCAAAACAGACGAAAGATTCACAAGTGTTGGGTAATGGTACTGAAACTTCTCTTTCTCATAGATAACATTACCCTCCAGTCCTCCAGTCACCCCCAACTTCCCATACTTATTTTCACCCCACGCATAAATCTTCCCATTTCTCACACTCAACACATGACTCCCACTAGCAGACAGTGTCTTTTGAAAAGTAAATGATAACATTAAGGTAGCCACCATATTTGTTTTGTGATTGCTAATCTCCATTCTCTGGATTTGCCTCGCATCACTCTTGAAAACAAACGAGGGCAAAGGTTCCACCTTCTCTTTCCTCCTCAGCATCTCCAACAACACAATAACAAACAGTTCCACATAATCATCTAACATTATCTTCGCTGGCACACAATCCATCTGGCTGGCATAGTTTATAATTTCCGCAGATTCCGAAATTTCTGTAAAAATCTTCCTCTGAAGTTCCCTCCTCCACGGGAGCAGTACAAGCAACAGTCTATTCAACACTTTGATATCCACCACCCTCACATAACTTTGGACAATTTGCCGGAACCATACAAATACAGGTGGTTGGGCACTATACAAGGCAAGCCAGTCTTGAGTCATCAGCTTCCAAATTAAATTCGTTCTGAGGCACTCCACCAACTTATCTTGTTCCATTCGATGGAGACCCCGAAGGATATCCGGATAACAGAGTCTCGTTTCCCCCAAGTGTTTCAGACCCCACAGCAATTCCGGTTGGGAGAGCCACTCACACGCTCTTTTTGAAGAATACCAGATGTTATTTGTCACCATTTTTTGGACCAATGCCTGAGGATTTCTGGGTAGCTCTCTTGAAGACTTTGCTGTCGTAATTACCACCTTTCCTCCAGCACCAAACCTGAGATATTGCTCTATTCTCCCCAACAAGGCTAAATCCGACATGACTTGTTTATCATGAAATCCCCCGTACAACTTTGTTTTCTCTTGGTCCACCAACTCAAAAAAGAAGAGCATCGCAGCCATTAGCCCTTTACTCCCAAACTTGGCACTGATTTGGGCGTACGTTAGACCAGCTAATTTGTAGTACAAAATGCTCTTGGAAAATTTTCCCTCGTCTGCTTTTAGATCCCCTGCTATCGCACAAACTTGCACTTTTGAGACGTTCAATGCATTGCAAATGGCTTCAAGCATGCCAGCTGCTGAGGTTTCACGAAGGAGAATGCTGACACAAGTGTTCACCGGATCTTTTCGAAGGGTCAGCTCGTAAATTCCATCTTCGGCGATGATGAACACAGAGCAGCAGGAACCACATGCGTCGGGGGATTCTCCCATTGTTTCAATAGAGAGGATGCGGGGGAGGAATGTGATCACAGCTATATCCTTTAGCTGTAAAGAACAAAGATAACGGATCATGTAACACCAACATAATTTTACAGAGTTAAATGTTATATTAACTAATTTTACACTGACTTTACTTACCGATCCATTATGCACTAACGAAACTCGTAACTGCTTTGTTATATGATCGACACAGTAATACAGCCTATTGATCACATACACTTTCGTTAAGTTAGAAGCTACAAAAACGGAAGAAACTTGGCGGAAGTCGTCGTCAAAAATCTGCCCAAAAGAGTTAAACACACAATTAGTTTAATTGTTTAACCCAAACCCTTTAGCTAATTTAACTTTTACTGCTAGACTTACATCTAATTTATTAATGGCATGTCTCGCAAACTGAGATCGCCCCTTCACTTTTCTCAGTTCCCCACGACACTGAAACTCCTCCAAACTCTGAAACTTGACTGACGCTGGACCTGCTCCCTGAATACAAACAGGTGCCGTAATCTTGCCATCTGGTCCAGGTCCCCCACTTGCTGACGTGGAAGATGAGGATGATCCCAATGAATGAGTTTGTAGACAACCAATATTACTTGCGGAAGAGCATACAACAGCGCCGCCCCCACCACTACCACCAGCAACATTTGGACTGCTACCCCCTCCACTACCACTACCGCCACCACCACTAGCTGAAGAAGAAGGCTGTTGATGGGCTGTGTCCTGCTTTGACCGCTTGGTACCGAAAAAAGAGAGCTTATCGTCAGACAAGCGCAACATAATGTTATCCTTAGCTTTTCTAAATATCGACTTCTTTTGTTGAGATTCATTTTGTTGAGTTGGGAGATCCAGGTCGTCCAAAACTGTGTACACGTTTTGACCAGTTTCCAAACAGACGAGGGCACACGTTAGGCCTACTTTGTTTTGGAAGATTTCTGCGCGGAGGATGGAACACGTGAAAGAGACGTTGACGGGGGTGGATGAGCCAGAAATTATGGCAAGATTACCATGCGAGCCGACACAAAGGAGGATTTTATGGTTATCTTGATTCCATACCAGGATTTGAACGATCTTTGAAATTAATGAACACATCCCAATTAGCTTTAAAGCTTATTAACTTTAACAGACTACTTTACTTTCAAATTATGTCACTCACTTTATGAAGCAGACGATACAGAATATTAAGATCTGAGTCCCGTTGATCCGATAAAACTCGCAAAGCCTTTAATTCAATTATGTTACCATCCAGCGCTAAAAATACCAAAAAATCGCAATTAATTCCCGTTCCTATCTGAATGATAATCACTCATGACTTATAATAAATTTAAAAACGCATTTTTATACATACTTCCAATGTACAAGGTGCCTTCATCATCAAACGACAGCGCTGTGATCTTTTTCAGCGGATCTTCAAACCAAGGCACTCTTTTCATGCTCCACGTCTGAGTGCCTGCCTCATTCAACCCTGTGGACCAATGGTGATCACTAAGAAGCAAGAGATCGTCAGACCTAAACCAAACAAAAATGCACACATAAGCACCACTAAATCAACGTGAAACTGCAGTGAATATACCCATATCTCCATTAAACTTACTTTTTAAGCGAAATAGCAAAACAATTAATTTCCCCCATCGAAAACTTGGCAAACTCTTGGACCAACTCTCTGCTGGGAAGCTCTAGTCTCACCCCCACCCTAAACAACTCCTCATTATACGAAGACCCCGTCGAATTAGAGGAAGTCGCATCTCCACCACACTGTCCTTGCCCACATCCTCCCGATGAGTCATTATACATCTGCTGTGGAGGAGGAGGAGCTACCGCTGTCGCTGACCCTGTCGTTGCTTGACCATTTCCACCACCTCCACCAGAAGATGACACCAAACTACCAGCTGACTGATTTGGCGTTACCTGTTGTATACCATGACCACCTTGCTCTGCTCCACCTCCACCTCCAACACCTCTCACATTCACAACTTCCCCACCAACAGCACCATCACCTTTACCCAAAGACGGGGGTAAAGAACAAGTATTTGTGGAGTCGCCCATTTTCTCAACCTCACTTCTGCTCCCAGCCGTCTGTCAAAAAAAATCCACAAAAACATAAAAATTAGTCCCCACAATTTTCCAATCAATCCAACCTATTCACCAAAATATCCTTGGCTTCAAATTCAAAACTCATCTTTGTACCTGCAAATATTGTTTCCTCCGTCACAGCAGACCACCGTGACTCTGACTTTCAATTTGAAAGAGACGGCTGAAGAAATGCTGACGCAGATTGTCGCAACGAGAGAGCCACTCCATTTGTTGCTTTGTTAAAAATTAAAACCTTTCTTTATAAAAATTTAACTAAATTACAGCAAACCTAACTAAACTTAATGATAATCTGCTAGTCACTTGCAATTAGCAATTAGCAAATTCTAACACTAACCTAAACACTAGTTTTAAAAGCGCTTAAAATTTAATTGTACTAGATTTAACCCTTTGTTGATTTAAATGACTTGAAAAAAATTATTTACAGGTGAACATGTTGTTTTAATTGAGGGTGTTAATTAACTTGACTGAAGTGACTCCTCAAGCAGGTCAACGTCGTCACACGTCGCGTCACATGAATTAATTTTTCATGCACGCACGAGTGCATTTAAACTTGAGCAGGAGCTCAGCAGATTTTACTCTTGTTTTGCTGCTGGAGCACCTCTGGATAATTTGTGAGGTTTGGATTTCGTGCAAAAAGTGAAAGTCAAGTTTGGGGTGAAATGAGACAAAATTGTTCAATACAACTTGTATGCAAGGCGTTTAGGTAGACAAAGACAAGCATTTGAAGTGCAGGAAGGAAATTAACTTGACCATTACATATTTCGTTGGTTTATGATGATTTAATTGTTTTCGGTTAATTAACTTTGGTTTTAATTTAAACTTTTTTAAAAATTGACTAGCAATTTAAATGCTTTACATTATTTTTGAATAAGTGTAAATTAATAGTAATGAAATTCATTGGAGATTATTTTTAACTTACTGACTATGTAATGTAGGTATGTAACTTTAATTGTTTACTTAATTAAATCTAAATGTTTACGATGCTCTTCCATGATTGATGATGCTGATGAGGGTACATCGAAAACGCCAACATTTGCGTTGGAGTAGTCAATGGAGAGATGTCGACCAACAACAGGTGTTATGGTTTTGGCAGGCTCCTCCTGCTGGTTTTCAAATATGTTGTAGATGAAACCAGCGGAACTGCGTTTACGACGGGGTTTCAGGAAGCTGAAGCCCTTCAATAATTAAAAAATCAAATTTAAGATAAATGGTGCAAAATAAAATATATTATGAGATTTTTTGACTTTTTGAAAGAAAAAACTTACAGGTTGGCTCATATTTTCGCAAAACTCATTAGTAACTTGGAAGTCCAATTGGTCCATTTTGCCAAAAAAAATTGTTTTGAATCAAAAATTGAATTAGAAAAGTACTTAAGTTAATTTTTTTAACTTGTGAGGTTATTGCTTCTTCTTCAGTTCAGTTTAGACTGTTCACTTCCTGTAGTCGTTTCAACCTTTTTATATAAAAACCAAGCTAATAAACGCCATAAACAACAAAAAGCTGAAAAGGAAAGATGACTTACATCACGCCACATTATTTATATTTATTTAATCGTATTTACAAACATTGCCATTGTATAAGTATTTTTTTCTTGGGATCATCCGCATTTAACTGGGATCAACAGGAAATAAATAATTGTAAAATCGCAGTTAGCCAACAAAATATTTACATAAAGCTTATTTTGTCTTTCCGTTTGCATTGCCATTGCATTGTCTATTAAAAAGTAAAAGTATGAATGCATACATGTCACGTGGAAATTTTTTCTAAAAAATATTCCAAAACAGCAACGCAAAAAACTTGAATGATTTTACGTTGCTCATTTATGTTAAAATACATTAAAACGGATTAAAAACTGTTTTTCTCATATTTTCAAGATCTATAAGTTATATCAGTCACTTGTCTGTATGGCAGCTTGTCAATCAATTGCATTTTTTGCAGTATTATCTACTTTGCCATCCCATTAGTAAAACTGGCATGCAAACTTGCAGTTAAACTTCAACATCAACAAGCCATT
>JAQFXM010001565.1:0-30905 GCA_034693345.1 Entomobrya multifasciata | reverse complement strand
TAAGTGCAAATACAACCCCATAACCTAATATTTCGATTTAGGAACATAAAATGGTTTAATATTACCGCATAGGGTAGACAACTTGGCAGTTTTTATTATTTAAGCTAACGACTGTTAATTTTAAATGTTAAGATTAGCCGAATGAACCCAAAATCTTAACTAAATGGTATACAAAATTATGTGTTTATGTACATAATAGAATATAAAATTTGCAAGACTTTAGATTCTGACTGAGCTACGTTTTATATAGGAAATGCTGGCTATACTCTTTTTTTATCTACTAAAATTATAAGTGGCCAGTGCTCATTATTTCATGGTGATTTACATTTTTGTGGCTCTAGCTGGCAAAAAAGAAAATAGTGTTCTATTTCTATTTCACGGTAATGATCAAATGAATAAAAAAGAAACATCATAATATTTCCTCTTCCGAAAAGCGGCTCCATCCCTTCTATAGTTTGTTTTCTATATAAAGGTCTGCAAAACGTAAATGGTGAACATACTTGTCTCCATTTTATTGAGATTTTCTAGTGAATGGACTGACTGCTAAATTGACTTCAATTTCACAGAAAAATATTCTTTGAACGTCTGAGATCGCATATAAACAGCGAGTTAGTTGAACCTGCTTCTATAGTATATTACTAGTAATGCAAATGTCAAGTCAATGACTGCACTAGCTTTTAGGTAAGAACGACTGCTACAAGTAATGATATGATCAGGAGAAAGCGATAGACATTTGCGAGTGCGAGTCACAGAAAGAAAGTATGAACAAAAAAGAAAAGCACAAAAATGTAAGAATAAGAATGCGTTGGTAGTAGTGTTTGAAGAAAATACCCAGATCACTATTTTGCAAGTTATATTTATAACACAAGGGAATTGTGCGTTTCTAGTTTTTACATGCGTATACGTTTTGCGTATCAAATAGATACATATGTCGGCTACGTGAGATACCAATCCACATCTTTCTTTTTACATGCTTAATTCTTTGTGTGAGCGTGAGAGCATATTATTACAGTAAAATTGACTTTTACTCCAAACAGAAGTCAAGTGAAGCATGATCAAATGATCATGCGTTCATGAAAAAATCTCCTTGTAGGAAATCGCTATACTTACACTTGACATTGCATCTTGTGGCTTAGAAACGAAAGTTTAAGGGTGCATGCTTCAAGTAGGAATTTCTATGCCTTATATTTTTGAATCGAACAATGGAAGAGATTCAGCAACAAAAGCTGTAGTATTCTCCCTTTGCTACGTGGTGGTGCATGACTAGTTTTTTGTGACTGGTTCCGGTAACAAGAAAACCGGAATAATATGTCTGTCTTGTTCAGTCTGGCTGAGAGTCGCTGATCTCAAAGTGAGATTACTTACAACCTCAAAAGTCTATGAACTAACGAAGGATGTTGTACATCGTTTCAAATGCTACAGGGATATAAAGTCAGTGGAAGAAACGGGAAACTTGCGTTCATTCATGAATGCTGCTATGAATTCTCAACTTCTTTTTGAATTTTTCATCAAGAAACACCTCTTTTTGCACAACAGAACATATATACATACATATGTGTGTATGTGACATGTAACTAGAGAGTATGCTACTAAAGTTATGAGTCTCTTTGGAATACCTCGAATAAGTGCTGCTGCCACGTTTCTCTTTTTTCTCATTTGTTTTCTCTTTCTTCACCTCACCTTGAGTTTTCTCCATTCCTTAAAAATCTTTTCAGGAACACCACGGTTGTCTGGTAGGAATTATTTTGACGCTTCTGTCTGTGAAAGTCAAAACTTCAGCTCAGATGTGTAGTGTGTAATATTGGGTCTGGAACACTTGAAGCAATATCGTACATGGAAAGCTCAGTGCAACCCCTGCGTACAATTTTCTTCATACGAATGTTCTGACAGCTCAACGATTCATTTGTTATACCACCGCATTAATACTTGTAAATAGAGATTAACATATGTGTATGTTACATGAATAAGCTTTACGTAATTGTGTGCTGACTTTTGTATAAAAAATCTCATTCAAAGGAAAGTTTTCCTTAACCTCTGTACCATTCTAGATTCAGTCAGAATGAATGAGAGTGTACAAAAAGCACGTTCTTGTTTACTCAAAGGTATACAAATGTCTAATGTAACTAGAGCTTTTTAGCAAAGGAGTATTCAAGTCACTTCCGCTTAAGAAAATCGGTTTTCTCAAAAACTTTTTTGTTAACTAAATTGCTGTATCAAGCGGATTCCATTTGGAACCCCAAAGTGCATGTTGTATGCACATTCATTTAGAAATACAGAAACATGAAACAACTGAACTTACACATCGCATTTGAAAAAGTGAAGTTACATGCAATCGCATCAGCATCACTATTTTTCTCAGCATGTGATAGCAAAGGGAATTCATTTTGACACTTGAGCCACCAATACTTTTGCGATGCTTCGTAAAGTTTTTGCTATTTCCGTACTGTATTTACTTGCACAAGAACCATAATAATAAGCAAGTAAGATTGTTGTAGTCAATATAGTATATAGTGTCGATGATGAGAGAATGTAATGGAAAAGCACAAGTGAGAAAACAGTCCAATAGTGAAAATAACAAGTATCATCATCACCCCTACTTTTCCAGGAGAACAGCATGGAAGTAAGCATGTCGTTCATTATGATTCTCTTGCGAATGAATACTTGGTAGGATGGGATATGTTTTTTTCTACATCTCCACACTCACAAGTGAAGGTATAAAAGTAATTGATATGTTGCAATTTATTTATATGTTTGGCTTGTGTTTTGGTTGCATCAACTCAACTACAGCAGCAACAAAAGAAACATGGAATTTCCATGATGGAAAGCAACAGGAAAACCTGTAAGCAAACTGGAGAAAACCATCAATGACTTTCTGACAATATGTTGCAACAGCCAAAACATCTTTTTCTCTATTCTCCAAGAGACGAAGTAATAGTAAGATGGCTTTGTTTGATATCTTTTTTTTCCTCCTTCACACAAGAAAACATTCAAATCTTTTATACTGTATATTGACCTCTCGACACAAATTCATTCCTTTCGTTTAGTAAAGTTTAACTTTTTGTGTGTTTCTTTTATATGTATTTTCCCTGCCTATTATTTTCGTTCTGTTGCGTTTAGTTAGACAGAAACCTCATTGTAACTCCTCCACCTTCGCCAAACCAGCAGGAAATATATTACCATTTCCCCTTCGACACATAAAACAACATTACTTTTTGTGTTTTCGTCTGTTTCCACTTCCTGTTTTCTCCTCCTTCCAGAAAGAAGAAGAATACGAAGAAAGAAGGAAAGTACGGCGGAACTTAAGAGAAGAAGAATGTTTTGTTTCTTTCTCAAGACGAACCGCACACACGCTCTCTCACACTACTTGTTACCTTCTTCCCCACCAACTACTACACCAAAACTTTTGTAAAAAGGTTTTCACAGCTTGATTCATTTCTTTTTTTCCTATTTTCTACACATCTGACCATATAAAAAAGCAGCAAGGATATTTGTTTTGTTTGGCTTATGGTCATAGAGGCAGTCAGAGAAACTTGACATGTATGGTTCCATTGTGGCTCCACAAGAGTTCAAGAGGGACATGCCATTTTTAGTGTGAAACTTCATTGTCATTGTCAATGCTATTATTTCCTTTCCTCTTCACTTGTCGTCTTTCTCCCGTCGTTTCCTTTATTGAGCATACATCTTCTGTTCTACAAAGGGTAGAGAAATAATTTTCCTGAAAAAGCTGTCGAAAATAAGAGCGATACGAAAGATTCATTTATACTTTTGGGGAAGTTTGTATGGCTTGCTTTAGGTCGTTAAAGATGACAATGAGTGGTGGTAGAGGAGGTTGTAGTAGTGCAGATACCGGGCTGTTTTTTTGGTTCTCTTTTTAATAGGGTTGAAATAAAATTGTTTGGAATTTTCTCCATTGTATTGTTGTTGTGGTTGACGCGTTGTGTTGTGGAATGTACGATCTGAAAACTCTTTCACTCCATTTTGCTTTTCACTTGATGTACAGTAGATTGTAACAATGCTCCAAAAATTCGAATAGAAAGGAACGTGATGCGGCGGCAATATATTTTATATGCTACTAATGAACTCTTCTACTGTCGTGTTTCGCTAACGTCATTATCCAACGTTAAACTTTATTTTAGTTCGTTCACTTAAGTTTGTGCGTTACGTGATGATGATCCACTGGATTGTATTATGTAGGCGGATTGTCTGAGAAGAAATATCTTTAGGCATAGCTGAATACTAAATGTAGTAAATGGAAGCAATGATGATGATTGCTACTATATTGGCTGGAAACACGACTTTGGAAGGCCCAAAAGTAATTGTGAATAGAGTAGGTCGTATGTTCAGGATCCCATATTGTACACATTTATTTTTAAAGACCTTTTGATTAAATGGATAATGTGTTGTAGGAAATTTGCTGTTTTAAGCTTACGTAAGAATACTGCGCAACTTTTTATTGTTAGCAATAATACAAGAATCAAATGAAATGTAAAGCCAAAAGTATTTAGCTTTGAATAATGAAACGCTTAAATTTTACGAGAAGTAATTTTTGAGCACATGAGCATGAGATATCAACATTCATTAGCAAAACAGCAAACAACGCACGTAATTTGTTTAATGCAGTGACATCATTTAAATGAGGAATTCAGAAGATTGAGCTTGTGTTCATCCTGGTATGTATGTGTTTGTTTGAATGCCTGAATGAAACATTCTAATTGTTAAAAACATTCTATGCATAATTAAACAACACTTAATTAAAGCAATAAATATAACTATAAAAGTTTAAATGTTGGCGTTTAATTACAAATATACATACATTCATATGCAAACTCATTTGGAACACTTTTTGAAATGTTCCTTGCAAAAAGCAATGATATCATTGCATTTTTTCTGTAATACACATAATCACATTGGAATTAACAATCGTTTTAGGTACAGCAAGATAAGAATATTGTTTTTTTGGGTAAGTTTCACTGATAAAGTATGTTAGAATAGTGTGTGAACTAAACTTGTATGGGTTTTCCATAACATTTACTGCAAACTCTTACAATTTAGAGACGTGTCTCCTTCTTGATGTTGTTCTGAATTAGTCAAAATGGAAGACCCTTTTACAAATTGGACACGAGTCGTTTAAATTTTTAATGCAGAGGCGCAAACAGTTTGTATGAAAGCAATGCTGACATGGGGTTACACGTGCAGACTTCATCTGACCCAGGCAAATGGCACACACATCTTCCTCACGGCTACTCAAGTCTTCTTTCGTGGCTTGTCGGAAATTGGCAACCAACTGAAGTTCACGGTCTAGCTCAATTTTCAACGACTTTGAGGACTTGTATTGTAGCCAGACGTTTACGTATAAAGTCAGCAGTGTGATTCTTAGAGAGGGAAGTACCGGAACAAGAAAAATGAGATTGACAAGAGTTGTTGCAAGCTTAATCGCCAGGTCTGCGTGTAGCTTTTCCAATCCTAATATTCGATCTTGAAACTGTGTATTTGGGATGTATACGAGAATGTTGGGAATACACTTTTGGATAGTCTTTTCTGTGAGAATGTAGTAAGTCAGGGTAATGACTATGTACATTGGTGTCGGGCAATAGTTTTGCAAGCCCTGTTCCAGTCCAAGAACTAAGGGGAAAATGAAACATGATTTTGTAATGGAACGTCATGAAACAAAGCATAAAATACATTTATGTACAAACGTTTCCAGTTTGGTAAAATATACTTTTTTGATGTTCCTGTTCTTACCTAATAGCATGCAAACAACGGTTACAATAAAAGTGACAGCTTTGGTCCATTCTAATGCTATTTTAGTAGCGGTCATTGCAAGATGCAAAACATTACTGGATGGCGCCACTTTAATTTTCATATTCCAGTCTTCCTTGTCAACAAGTTCCTGAAAAAGTTACATGCATTATATACTTGTGTGTTGGTGTATAATCGAAAATCGAAAATAGTCCGTTATAAAAATGGCTTTAAATCATTTTATGAGGCTATGAGACATACCTTTATGTATGTGAAACAGTATGCGAGTCCGTTGTAAAATAATAAGGAATACATTGAGGTTACTCGTTGCTTATCATGAAGCCCCAGAACTTTGTCACACAGACTGAAAAATACCATCTGTCAAGAAATTATTGGAGGCAAAACGTTTACTTTATATTTAAATAGCTTTTCTAAATGCATTGAATTTTATAAAGATAAAAAAGCATATACATACGTCTTTACACCTACCTGATTTATCATAATATAGAGATTCATATTGACAAACGAATTTTCGGCTTCATCTAACCGTTTGCGAAATCTCCGTATAATCGGTCGGACAATTTCAATCAATTTTAGACCCCATTCTATGGAAAATGGAAACAACCATTGTAAACGATTGAAATAAGTAGCCGCGTTGGGAAACTTTCAAATAAAGATGATTTAGCAACAGGTTCATTTAATGAATAGTTTTAATTTATGGCTCAAATAATTTTTATAAGTTGAATCTTTCTGCTTTTAAATTTGCATATAATTTAACTTCTCCAGGGAAAGGAAAAAAATTGAATCGAATACCGCCGAATGGGACCATTTTTTATAACATCATAAAGCAAATTCTATTTAAAATCTAAATTTTCCTGAAGATGTTTGCGTTAAAGTGAGGCATACGTACAAATGGAGCATTCTTATAAATTAATTCTACATTCACTAAATATTTAACGATTACTGTTCACCACTTGCAAATCTGTCATTAAAAATCAAAAATGGCAGTCTATTCCGCTTACTTCCCACGTATACAACGGTCCAATAAACTCACTTGGAATAGTTTTGGGTTCTGGGACTGTTAGCAATGTTAAAGTTTCATGAATTTCATTGTTTCCAGAAAATCATCCAATAAAAATTTGAATAGTATTTATATGTTAATTTTTGTACTGGGTGCTTGGAAGTAAGGCAAGTGGTTTCATATAAAAGCCCTGCGAATTTTGTTAGTATTTCGTCATTGGATCGGGAGAGAAACGGAGGTCGTCGTTGTGGGGTAAAATAGTGCTGTTTGTTTCTAAGTTTTTGATAGTGATTATTTAGTTTTTCATATCTTCCCTCTGGTAAGTTTGAATTTTATCAGTATTTTTAATTTTCCAGAAATAAAACTTACTCTTTCCCCAGTTGCAAATAGTGTGTGCGGGATATTGGTAAAGGATACAGGCATATAGCACGCCAATCCTTCCCAAAACCAAGGGTAGCAGTAAAAGTAAAACCACTGAAAAACGTTCATAAAATAAATAAATTTTCATGGAAAATTGAGAACAAAGATTTTTTGATCATGTATTTAATCACACTCAACATACAAGTTTCCGGATTTTTGTTAAAGTTATAGCAGCAGGTACTTCCAGTTTTACGATTGTGGCAGAAAAGTCCGAAATTCATTACATCAGTACATTTCACAAAATCTGATTTTCCACAGAAGTAGCACTGGTTTCCTCCTGTTTTCGGGGCATTTTGAACTCTGCCCCTCACTTTTGTTATGAGACCCATACTGTTATAATTTCTTTTTAATTCAGCATAAAAGTTGTGACCCTGTTCACTTGAACAAATATAATTTGCAAAATGTTTTTTAACTTAACATTTTGAAGAATTTTAAACGTGCATATCGTTAAAACTTCTGAAGCTATAAAAAGTCTTCGTGTGTCCAGAAGTTATTTCCACTCTACAAATTAAATAAGTGTTTTTAGAAAGTCTTTAATATTTTCACTTTCAATAAACTCATTAGCCACAAAATATATAAATATACAAACACTTAAAAAAGTGTAAAGTAGAATGCTATTTCTGAAAGCTTTCTTTTCCTCCTTGTCAAATTTGCACAAGGCTACCATTCACAACAAATCATTCTACAAGAATATTTGAAGTTACATTCGCTCCAGATGGGCGTTCAAGGGAAAATAGGTTTTAAAACGTAGTCCGATTGCTACCGATCATATTTGCTTTCAAGTCAATTTTTTTCTCTCTTTGTACTCAGTCCAAAAGTCAACATCTATGTAAACCTAAAAAGAAATCTGAAATCTACACTTTGAGTTTCCTACTGAATAAATGGCGAGCGAAATCAAACTTTCATGAACACACAAAACAAGTTGGTTTCCAAATCTTTTGAAAAAATTGGCAATGATCACAACAGAAGAGCTGTACACACTGCTTCACACCATCACCAATAAAAGAATAATCTTTTTCATGTTTCCATTTGCATTTTGGCCACGTACGCTGATGTTGGCGTTCAAAAATAAAACATAAACAAGCAAACGAGCATAAAACGCAGAAAAAAAGAAAATTATAGTGAAAACGAAAACAGAGAGATCATGCAAGTTTGGGTATAGCTATAGAAAAGCATTTTTTTCGTCTGATGATGCAAATAGGTGTGTGGTAGAAGCAGAAGCCAGAAACAGAGAAAAAGTAGACAGGATGGGAAAAGAGTTGGCTTTTGCATAAAGCACATTCAATTCATGTAGTGCACAGATTGATTGGCAAGATGTTTAATTCTGTGAAGAATGCTAATACATAAAACTGGTGGCAGGCGTTTCCGTTAGATTTTCAGTGCAATGGTGAAATGCAATTCGGTTAACGAATTTGCGACATCTTGAGAAAAAATACACATGACAAGATCAGATGCTTTTGGAGAGCTTTATGTACAACCGTGCATTATGTAAACTAGTCCAAGTAAACAGCATAAAAAACTAATTTTGTCCTATAACGTTTTGTTATTATCTTTTTTGTTTGTGTTGACGAGGGTTATTTTATGCAGTAATTTTTGTGGCGTGTCTGAGAGTCTGACGCATAAATACATTAGCATAATATATGTAAATATAAACTTTTAAACGTACATCGCGTTATAAAAAACGAGTAACATTTTTATATATTTTGTTGTTAAAATTTCTGAAATGCGTTGTTGGTATTTTTTGATTACTCCCACAGCTCACCAATAACAGTATTACCATCAAAACAAAAACACGACCGATCATGCATTTCCTGAAGCTTGTAATGAACCAGGGTTTGGATACCACATCAATGTTGGAGGCAGAAGATAACAGCCCAACTTTAGCGAGCGTCAACAAGGGCGCCACGGTCGTTGGAGAAGTGCGAGGATGGAGTGGTGCCAGTAGTTCGGTGGTAAAACATCAGCAGTCTTATCGGCCGTCAACGAGATCTTCTTCATCTCCCCGTTTTGCTGACAACAACAAACTCCTCAGCGTTTTCACTGTTATTGGTCTCATTCTCATCTTTTCCAACTTTACGAAAATGTATGTACGCAAAAAAGCTGGTCATGCGACAAAAATCATACGAAATTATTATACACAATCCATGCATACGCAGTTCAAAATGAATGATCATAAAGCATATATACATATATATGTTATATTATATTCTACACCATGTACGCAAACGGGCTTTCTCAGATGACATTCTTCAAATCTACGTTTTAAGATTCAAAAAGCAACTTACATTTTTTGCAATATTTTCATTGAGTCAGCAACAACTGCAAACAAACTGCTAAACAAGTAACGTTGAGAGACTAGTCGAGAAATATGTAAGTGGTGATAGTGGCGCTGTGGCTGTTGGCACTTGGCAGTTGTTGATGGTAGCATATGTCGCTGATGTTTCTGTGAATGACTAGATAGAAGTCAATGACTGCAGTTTTATTTTTGTATTTTTCAAAAGGCAGTAACATCAAAAAGAAAAAGAAAAACATTTTCTTTTTATCTTTCTACTATTAAAACCATAATTTTGTATTTTTTATCGCTTGCTTCCTTTTCTAAATATATTTTTTAACAATTTTTTGAAAACCAAATCAATAGATTTTAATTCAAGTTCATTATGAACTATTGTACCACATCATTGAAGTATTTTAACAGGCAAGCTTTAACATGCAACATGATTATATTTTTAATTTGGTTTACCAAAAATTTATTAGTAAAAGAAAGTTGGTATTTGTAGTAGCTCTGCAATTTGCTTTTATGGTGAAAAGTTTAGTTTTGTCTAAATAAATAGACTTTCAAGAGCAATATATATTATATGGTAATCGTAGGCTACACACGTTCCAAGATAACTTTTCCACGTTATAAGCTTCTTATCCATTTCACCCAGTAGCAAAATTACATGAGAGTTAATTAATGCAAATTGGTTAGCATATTGTCGACACTCCTGATTATATTTTTTTCTGAATTGTAAAGTTGGAAAGCTTATAAAACTCAAGATCACTTTCCCAGCCATGTCTTACGGTTTTTATGGTACATAAGAAGCGAAAAATCCTATTCAGGCAGAGAATATAATAGCTTATACCGCACTTTAAACTACTCTTGTAGGAAAAGATTAAAAAACTAAAACCTCGTACAACATTTATGTAAATGGTTTTCCAGGGAAAGGGAAGCACTCCAAAAATGTAAAAATTGCTTTAATTCTTTTACGTATGTGGAGTACTATGAAAAACGGTATTAAATAGCTGAGTAAAAATGAGCATGGCATGAAGTATATAAGCTCTGAACAATGACTATGCGTAATAATAATTAGTGAAAGCAAAAGAATTCCAGTTTGAAAATTACTAGAGAAAACTTTTTTCTTGTGAATATAAATAAGGCTGTGAAGTGTATAAAGCTGCACAAAATAGTCGTATTAACGTCGGCTACCACACAACACAACATCATTTAACGGAATGAATGGCGTAGTTATTAAAGTCGCAATAGCATTTAGATGCGTAGGTGGTATTATGCAGTGGTATGTGTGGTTGACAACTCAATGAAATTTGTAAAAAAAAAGTTAGGAAGATTTTGTAAATTTGTTCTCTAGTCTGTTTACTGTTTATGACTTCATTTCGTAAATTCAAATATCACTTCAGTTTAAAACTACTGACTGACAGCTTTCGTTATCAACTCACGCAGTCAACCTATATTATAGTATACATACATACATGGATTCTCGTTATCTTGGTATGGAATGACGACATTTCATCACAGTTGCTTAATATCGGTGAGACTTTGCTTGTATTGTTTTAACAGGTCGGGAGTCAGTGCCATGCCCCGATGTCCTCCACAAGGAGTTGAAAATGAAGAGCCAAATGATTGCTCTTATGGAGTAACAACGGATTACTGTGGTAGGAAAGTTTGTGCGAAAGTAAGTACCAAAATTGAATGTCTTCATGAAACCACTTTTTATATTCGAAATGATGACATCTTTATTTAAAGTATGTCACCCCTTCAATTTACAAGTATGATAATTGTATATGTCTGCTAGGTATATAGCACACTTTTCAAGTATTAATCCTTTTTTCCTATTATTCATTTATTTTACTACACTGAAAATTAGTTCCTGGTAACTCATCGTTTATGTGAACGTAGCAATACTAGCAATTCATAAAAATAACACGACAATGTCAAATTATAATGTATGTGTAAACCAAACCCGCTTTTTTAAATTTCTTTTTGCAAACTGTGATCAGCGTGTCACTTGACTTGTTAGAACCACCCACATTATTTCAAATGGAGTAAACTAACATGACAAATTATTATTGGCGACAGTCTACGTAAAGCCGACTGCCGAGTTATAATTTTGTATATTTTGCTTTTCATAGGGGCCCGGTCAAATCTGCGGCGTAGGCCTGTTCAAACTTCTTGGTAAGTTTTTTCCCTTCATAATAATTCCTCTTTTCAATATTTTCATTTTTCAACAAATTACAAACACATCACAAATCTCATGTGGTGTTATGATATTAATAATGTAGGTATTAAATGTATCTTCTTATATGATCATACATTTAAATTAAAGAACATGTATCCTTTCCTACTTCCATGATATTTTACAACTTCCTCTTTCTCTCTGTGGAGTTCCAAATGTTCCAAATTCTCAGCGGCTATCATATATATTTTTTCATTTATTTCATTTTAGGCTCGTGTGGAGAAGGCTTGTACTGCAACTGCGGTAAGTTTTTGGCACAAGTTTTGGAATGATAAAGGTTGTAATAAACTATTTCATACAAAAATTGTCTGGTTGTAGTAACACACTCTAAACCTGATACAACAGCTACTACACAACCACCACGAATATTATTTGAATATTATGCATTCTAAAAAATATCATCATCTTAATTTTCATGAAAACTCTACTACAATATAACTTGTCTCTCTTTTTCTGGGTTTTTAGGACGCTGCACTGGGTGCTCCCTTCTAACCATGGAGTGCTATGATAAGACATGTGTGTAATCCTCAACCGTTAAGTTAAATTCCCCAAAACCACTATAACACTTCACAAGCAGTTTAAAGTGTGCTACATAGCGACTTGTAATAATCATAAGACTTCTGCTTTTGTACTAGTCAGTATTAGAAAAAAAATAGATTTATTTTGCTGCTGAATCAGCAACCACAAAAAGTTGCTAAATTCCATGTTTTATCACCAGTCAACACATTCCAACTTTTCAACGCTTGTTGTCAGACTAAATGTTTTGCAGCTGTCGTTTTGATGTCATAATATTGGACAAACGAGCTTTTTTGTACTCGCCAAGTTTTGTTGGAGGCGTAGTAGGAGCTGCTGGAAAGAAGGATAGATTACATAACTAAGAATGTGTGGAATAGAAAAGAAGATTTGACGTTTCAGTTTTGTCTTCTGTTGTTTTTGCTGATGCAAAGTCAAACGTTGTATGTATTATGGTAGGTAGTTTGAAATTTGAACAAGAAATAGCTAATAGGAACAAACAAACAATGAATGCATATTAATATATTAATGTGTTAATTTACGTAACGTTTATGTTTAATTTGCTACGTGGAAAGGGGTGAGAGTATGGGTGTAAATTTGACTTTTGTTGTATTTGAGGAATCTATTTCGTTTACTTTTGTTGGTAGTTTCTTCAAATTAGTCATACATCATTCATTTTTCGACGAATTTCTGGATAATAAATACAGATACTGAATGCGTAGCTAATTAATAACCGTAATTTGTTTTGTGCTTTAACTGGTCGTGTCATTTTGGTATTTTCAATAACTTCATCTTCGTGTAGTCTAAATATATTATTCTGATAACAAGCAAGGTACATGTGATATTTTATCATTATGATGAATCGGTGCTGTATTAAACCGATACCAATTCACTATACACATATTTATGGAACACATTTCAGGAATCCAATTTAGTGTTATAATTAAATTCTACTCTTGTCTGATAATATTTATAAGTATACAACATCGAGCATTTGCTTAGATGCTTACACTGGAAGTTACACAACTTCACTTATTGTTCCCTTCTCCATTTTCGAACCTCTTGGTTCCATGTTTGTTTTTCATTAGTACACATTATACACAGCACTATTTATAAATGTATGCAAAGCATTCAATAAAATTAGAAATGGAAATAAAAGAATTTGTTTCATGAATAATTTGCTTTTATTGTGATGTCACAGCATGATAAGTAAACAACAATAAAACCATCAGTCTTTTTCGGATTCTGTCAAGATTATTACAAATTTACCGAATGCATAAAATGCTCAATGGATGACGAAGAGAAATGCTTGATACTTTCTCATGTCTGACGCTGACGGAGAAAGGCAAACACGCAACATTCTCATTGTGGAATTTTACTTTTAGTCTCTCAACGAATTCTTGGGAAAAAACTATTATAACACCATATTTTTCATTCAGAAAAATACCTAGGTCTTGTATGGACGCAGGATGGGTATTACGTATTTATACTGAATCCATGCAGAAATACCTGAATTCGTTATGTTAATTTACGAATGTATACTTTACTTTGTAGACAAGTTTAAAATAACTTGGATTTCTAAGAATAATCTTGTTATGGAGTAAACTTCTAGAATTCGAAAAGAGTAATTCTTGAAGAGTGCTATTACAAGTAGAGAACTTTTGTGAATTCAACATCAAATTTTAAACTTGAGTATGATGGTTATAAAATAAACATACCACGACACAAGGACAATAGCAATTCAACTTGCAGACTGTGATTCCTTTTTAGTCGAAGGGCATAACAATCATGTCATTTTCTAAATCTCTAAATTCGGCTGATTTGCTGAAACCCATAAATTTAGGGAAAGCTTAAAAAATGTACAGCATTCAGATACATAGTTTTGTACTTTTTGCATCCATTCTTGGAATGCACCGATTTTGTCGCTACTATAAATTTCTTGCTGGAAAATACGGACCAGGATATTATTTGACATGTTAATATTCGTGCATTAAATACTTAGTATGACCACAATTTCTTGGCAATAACTGGAATGAAGCCATTCCCTTCCTCAACGATTTTATTACAAAACATACATCATCATGAGCATTTCTTCATTTCTTACTGTAAGTCCACTTCCTTCCAGTACAATATTATATGCTAAGCCGCCAACTCATATGACCAAAACATGGAAAACCACGGGTTTCTCAGAGATTTGTTGCTGGAACAGTAGCAAGGTCACTGAGAATGCTACTATTTTTGAACATCTCATCGGCAGACGATGCTAAGTTGGAAATACTTCTTACTGTCTACTGACAAATTCTCAAGGGAGTGGGTGGATTCCAAATTCAAATGTGTGTGTCTCATTTATACAATTGGTTCGATAAATTTCAAGTCACTCAAGAAAAATTGTGAATCAATGGCGGACATAAAGTAGCTTATACCACGAATTCCAATGAATCATCGAAAATGCATCCTCTCTGATTTCATTTTATCTTTTGGTATGTGAAGTAGCTTTGTCTGTAAGTACACCCCATGTCCAATCTCATATGCAATTACTGTCTTTTACCAATGTATATTACTCTCGATCGATTGCAGATGATAATGATGTCATCCTGGTGTTTTACACGAGGCTACCAGCAACTGCAATAATTCCACTCACTCTCGCTGAACTTTTGTAATTCTATACCAGAAAATAGCCATTTATTCCTTGTTTCTCTGGTCATCAATTCTGAAGGAGGCGATTTTCTCAACTGCAATTACGTGAATGCAATTCGTAATGTAATAATATTACATACGTAAATGTTGTAAGGGTATCACTAGTATCAGCGTGCTGTGCTGCAACTGCAACCTGCAACTGTCTACTGCATCCCCAACCCCTAATTTGGATGCTGAAGAATGAAAGATATAATCTAGTTTCTGATTGAGAAGAGTTCTTGAATTCACATAATCTTTTCTCGGGAATAAGTTCATCTTATTTCATCCTACATGCCTGCTCATCTACGAAATATTGCCTAACCGATATCACCCTACAAAATTACTCTTGTTATTTTGTCACTGTGCTCAATGATGGGTTTTCTCCTCAAATTTTGCATAGGAGAACGGTATTAATAATATCATTCTTCGGTGTTGGCATGCAATAGTGCAATCGGCTTCCCTATTTCTTCGACCCTCTTAAGTGAATGTATTATTGCTACACTTGCATTTTAGAACTTTGTTCACAGCCAAGCCACCGAATCGGGGAGGTTTTCCTCTGGGACCAAAAATGTGCATACGCACTGCATAAATAAAATGGTGAAACATAGTGATGGCATTGGGACTGGAATGCTTGTCGACCACCAATAACTTAAGTATTCGGATCATGCGACAATCTAGAGAATTATCATTTCTATGTTGCGTTGATATGAGAAGAGTAGTGTCATGAAGATGTGCAAATAGTAGTAGACTGGATATATTGCTCTTATTTCTTTTCAAGTGGTTGTAGTGGATGTTCTGGAAATGAGCAGAGGACATTATTGGAGATTACATGATTTACTTCGAAAAGATTTTTTCATTAATGACTTACTATATACGTAATACTGTACTCGTTTCTACTGGTAGATCAGAAAATTAATACTAGCATTTATATGTGGATATAAAGATAAAAGATTTATCCATTCACCTAAGCCAAAAGGCTCTAGTCACTTTACATAATTTTGATTATCGAAGTACACCATCTTCAGATTCTCCACTCATTTTAAGCGCTAATTTTTCTTAGTCACTGACTCATCACAACATGACTTGTCTTTTGAAGGTTTTGATTTTCAGTACTTAGTATTATGAAAACTTATCACAAAGTTTCTAACGAGACGTGCATCGATCATTAAATAATTCTTTGCAGTCCATCTTTCATAATTAGCTATGTATTCGGGGCACTGTGAGCAGCAAGCTCATTTTAAAGCACATTTTACAACCAAACAAACTAGACCACATAATTCAACTTAATTCGGCTTTAAATAAACTTATCATTCATAACACACACTATTAAATGTTATCAATTAATTACCAAATAAAAAATACTTAAACCCTGCCTCTAAGATGTCATATTTGAGACAAGCAAAGGCGACCTGTGGACGCTATGCTAAAAGGCCTAATGAAAAGGACGACAATGTTAACTATGAAGATGAAACTTCCATCCCACTTCAAGATCAAATTGACAATTTGCGTGCAAAAATATCCCTTAAAGGTTATATTAACAGAAAATACACTTGTACTGACATTGAATTTAATTAATATATGATGGAATTGTGTAAACAACTTATCGTTCAATCTTTTAGAAAAGTACAACAAGGCGCTTCGTGAGGAAGTATCAGAAACTAATGATGGGGTAAATTACTCAATAACATTATTAGCGTTACAAAAACTGAAACCTTTTGTGCATTAATTTGTGTACAATTTATACAGGCAGCTATGATGATATCTGAGCTTGTTCAGCAAAACAAGCAACTAAATGAAGAACTTTATCTAGAGAAAAATGCGGAAAAGCATGCAGTTAAAAAAGCTCTCCGCAGTTATCGCCTGTTTCAATTGGCGGTGAATGAAAAGAATGCAGAAAGTGTTATCAATTGGCTTGATGATAAAATCTTCGACGCTTCCAAAACTCTTAACGAAGGAATATACTTGCTGAAACAAATGCAAACCAAAATTCAGGATGCAGAAGGTCAAGTTCGCTATCTGGAAATGTGTCCAGTTCCAGGTACCGAGGCATGGGAAAGGAAAGCTGAAGAGGAACGTGTGAATTTGGAATGTGCAATTGAAGATAGAAAAGGTAGTGGAAATTTTCTTCTTTTCATTTTCAAAAAATTGTCAGGCTATTATATAAAGTTATGACTGGTGCATGGTACGTTTTTCTTTAAAGCAAGCAAAGATGCAGCTATAATCCTAAATAAAAGGTATCGTGAAATACTAATGGTTTTGAGGGGTGAAAGAGGGAAATGGCCTCATATCATGTTGACAATGGAAAAAACTCTTAACCAGTTGAAAAGTGAGTTGGCTAGTTTGGAAATTATGCTGGAAGATGCCATCAGGGTAAATTAAATGTTTTTAAAATTATTTACCCCAAATATGTGACAACTCAAAAACAATATACTTTGCATAGTTTCGAGAGGAAGCTCGGGAAAAACTTGCCTTGACTGAAGAGGAAGCTTCAGCAAATAGAAAGCAGCGAAGGTCTCAAATGAATAAAATGAAAAAGTCGGTCGAAAAAGCTTTGGAAGCCAACACAGCAAAGTATGGAAATCCTGGTGCTAAAGAGGTTATAGTCGTAAAGAGCGTAAAATCACGCAATCCAGGTGATGTTCCCTCAGCTTATGCACCTACCAATCAGACAATGTTACAAAAAGTCTACCAAGACATACGAGCAAAACAAGTGTTGGTTCAGGAATATGAAGATCGGGTGAACAAGCTTGTTCAATGCATGAGGGTATCGGACCTTCGTCAATGTCCAAGACGGTTAGTTAATTTAACTGTGTCAGAAAAGTTAACCTAAGTATTAAAAAAGACGTCGAAAGAAGTATATATGGACATTTTTCTTTGCAGACTTAATGCTGTTCGAAAAGTTGGTGAAGTTTTAAGAAACGAACTGGCCATGAAAGAAGAACTTCGGAATCTCTTGATAAAGCATAAATACCGCCTTCAATTGATTTTACAATTTTTCAGATACACTGGAAATCAAGACCTAGTAGAGTGCGTGGCATTTTTACATACCTATATATATACATATATTTATGATTATTTAATTTTACCAAGTGAAACATTGAAATATATTTATTGTTTCCCGTTAAAAGCTACAATGACATATTGGCCGAAATGCAGATAGAAATGGACGATTTAGCGACTGAAACTCGGGAAAGAGAAAATGAAAGGAACGACGATGGTGTGATTCTCTCTGATTTACGATACTCAATGATTGGACTAGATGAAATTCTTGCTCAAGGGAAAAAGAAGCCAAATCCTCCAGCTAAGAATGAAGATTTGAAAGCCATCTTGAAACGAATTTTCGATAAGATCAAAGCACTTGTGGAAGCTGTGGATAATCTTAAAAAGTCGTTCAAGCCCAAGTCAAAACCACAAAGGTCGTATGCGTCTTATGTAAAGTATACTATTCCCCCAAGGCATGTACGAGTTGGCGCTGTGGAAGAGATGGAGATGGAGGATAATTCCGATCCGGAACTTGACATAATAGACTCCAAAATTCCCAGCAGAGAGGAAATAAAGAGTAAAAGTGAAAGGTTTTACATGCAGGCTTTACTTCGTCGGGGTCTCAAATAGTTCCCCTATAAAATATCACAAAAACTTACAAAACTCCAAATTAAAAAGTACCTGCAATAAGAGAATCGAATAAATGCAAACCAATAAATACAATTATACATTCATTTACTCACAGACGATAGCGTGTTGTCCACTGAAGTACCGCATTTCGCATTGCTTTATAGATTGAATTCTATTTTTGTAAAATAGGTTAGTAACAAGTTAAAGGGTACAAGTAAGACTGAAGCATAAAAGCCTGCTTTGATGTCAGTAGTCGAGTAGTCTGTAGACAGGTTTATAAGGGCACATGTCAGGCACTAGAAATCAAACAGAAGTACTGAGACATTGTTGAGTCTGACTGATTGTGAGTGCACTCAGCACGACACGTAGATCACATATACATATAATGTAAGTGTTGATCTAAGTTTCACTTGCATAAAGACTTTAGGGTATACAAATCAAGTACCATTATATGTAAATATCTCTGATTTTTCTGAATACCATTCAATCAGTCTATAATAATCTTCAATTAATAAAAGCACAAAGTACCTTGTCAATCATACCATAATGCATGGAATGACTTTAACCAGTCAATCTCACACTTTTCTTCCCTCTTGAATTGAGTGCTGTTTACCTTGCATACTTTTTTTGCTTACTACCCAAGAATTACTCAAAGAACAAAAGTAGCTACATACTACCTAATTTACTATTCTTTTTAGTCGGTCACAGATATTGCTCTTCTAGAAGCGCAATTCTACTTTACTTTTCCCTCATTTTATTTTATTTCTACAGTGTACCAAGTTTAATTTGAGTTGTTTGTAAACTTCTAGCGACAACGATGGACAATTTGGGGTATAATTTAATTAGCACCAAAAAGTTCCACACAAACAGGTACTTTATTTTAAAAAATCTGATGGTACTGCATTTTGAGTGTAGCAGTCCAATCTGCATAATGCACTACACGACCGAAAGATATAAATGAGACCAACACGGCATGGTATCTTTTGCAGAACGGTGTTTTCGTTCTCTAGGGGGCACGTTGATATTCCCAATAGATAGCAAAAGTTCACAAGAAATAAGATATAATCATGTCACTAATAAACCACTTTAAAATATCTGCAAAATTATAAAGTGTTATGTAATCTTTCAATAGGGTTAACCGGTACAGTACATCAAAAGAGCGAAGAAAAGAAAACAAATTATGGATGCATTCAGTACATTTTTAGAGAAACTTCTATGTTAGTAATGTAATGAAGTAATGAATTACTTTTACTTTCGTATGCTAATTTTTAAGTTGTATGTCTCCTCATGAAAATTTGCTCGCATAAAAAGTTGAGTGGGCGAATACTTAACTGAATCTCTTAAAGGAGGTATGCAAAACAAACAAAGACAAGAGAAGAGACGCAAATAAAAAAGATACAGGAAACTTTCCCATTTCTCTTGAGGATTTTGCATATTTTATTTGAGTTTCAACAATCTAAGCACAGAGATACCAGTTTCAAGTTTTGAGTTTTTATTGTACAAAAATAAGGGTGCCAAAATAAATAAAAACTTTTCTCTTCATGATTACTCTACTGTCTACTCTCATGTTTTATGCTTTCATCCACAGAAATTAGAACTGATCATAAATTAATTCAGCTTCACTCCACTACCACCGCTATACCATGGTCAAAACTGAGGAGCTTATATTACTTACTTTACTTCGTAAATGTAATTTTTATTTAAATTTACTTGCTTTAGCCACTCATTCAACCCAAGTTGGTTAATTACAAGTGGGCTACCACTGCTGAGTGCTGTAATTTTGCTAGAATAAACGGGATCTTCTTTCATCTAACAAACTTGTTTAATTTCATTGGTCTAGTCAATAAAAAATACCCACTAAACTGAACATTTTCATTGCTTTGTTCAAAATCATTTAATACTGGCACAGTGCACATAGTGGTTGTGCACGTATTTTTTTGCACAAAACCCAGTAAATTATTATGGTGTGTTTCACCGTGCCTTTCCTAGTAAGTAGTGAGAATTGCGAATGAGTATTTGTATTTTTAAATGTAAAAGGCAGATCGAATTTTTTATTAGAGTAATGGCGAGGAGAGGATTTTGAGAAAAGTAGTGCAATGACAGGAATTACGGATGACAAGTTGTGAATAACAGCTGCCGCATTCCGCAAAATCCCCAAGAGTTTTCACTAGCTTCATCATCATCATCATCATCACCACGCTTGTTTCTGTAGTCAGTAGTTCGTATTCTCAGGGAGCTCGTAAAACAATGAAATAGAGTTGTTTTTGTGAGTTTTGTACCCACCACGATAACTGATACTCATAATATTCCCGTGTCCGCAGTCCACTACTTCATTTAAAATGCACACAAACAATGTTAAATTTATATGATACACTTAAGGCTTCATGAATGAACGTAAGCATGTTTGTAGTAAATGTTGTGAACTCATTTATTAGGTGTGTATGGAATGTAGCAAATCTGTAAAGTCAAAGTCTCTGGAGCCTTTCCCCGCTGTGGTTTACATAATGACAACTTAAACCAAAAATACGAACTTGCATTCCATAAACAACATAGACATAAGAACGCAGGAATTTAGAGTACAAATTACGGGACTACGGAAGGCAAGCCAAGCTCATCATCACAAGGCGACTAAAATCCACAGGAATTTCAAGTTCATGTCTATAACTTATAATCATATCTCAGTTCTTAATATTGAAAAATATTATGACTGTGAGGTTTATGAAAAATGTCAAGAACATCAGATAACGCAAAGGTTATGCGATAATAATATGACGGCATAATAAGAAAATTAATCGTGAGAAATCATCAAAACGGCACAGGCTAGTCGACTAGTGCATAGATCAAGGGAGGGACGCAAATTTGGATGAAATAGATTATTCTTTTTGTGTCTCCACTCCATTAGTTTATCTATTTTAAGTCAAATAATATATTATTTTCTTAAAGTGAATTTTATCTCTGAGATGACAGGTCAGATTAAAGATACATGTACTTAAATTAAGTACAGTTATTTAAGCAATACCAAAATTTTATGGCATACAAAATTCGAATCCTTCTTACCAACCTTAATTAATGATTAACATGACACTTTTTTCTGGCAATTGGTCTGTTTATGAATGATTTAAAATTGTCCACGTATTCTACGATCATATTAAATTGGCATATTTTTGATTTCTTTGACGAAATGAAGCTTACAATTAGAATTGGTGTGTCAATGTTACATGAGAAAACTTTTAGATTGTCTATTGAAAATTGAGCATATGAATCATGGGCTGGCCATATATTGTACATGAGCCCCTAAGTATACCAGATACAACATTAGGGCTACCAAATCTATGTTGGGCTAAAACGGAAGCGCTTGATTAAATATGGCTCAAAGCTAAATACATCCCCATTTAATTCATTAACAATACCTGAATCCGAATTCTAAAATAATTTCCGAAGTTGTTTCCTTTTCTAGACAACTCAACTCACAAAATAAACATGCTTTCCCATATATACAAATCTCCCCTCTGGCTAATTACCTCATGTTGCTTTGAGCTTGCTTTCTCTCAGTCAATCTTTGAATGAATTTCTATTTAATAGTAAATACACTGGTTAGTTTGTATATGTACGAGTCGCATATATTCCCGAGTGTAATCTTCTAACATAATTTTTCACCGCAGTATTTTCAAAGGGAAAATACGAAAGATTATTTACACAAGGAAATTACAAAAGTATTTCCGGTAAACTTTTAATTTCCGGTTGTTTTCCTTTGAGATGAAATATTTTCTGTTTGCAGTATGACGTTCGTTTCATTCAATTTGACGTTTGCAAAGCGGACATAATATAAGAAATGAGCTTTATATTACTCGTTGAAAAATTGAGTAAAGCTGAGTAAAATAATGCGTACAATCAGAACCAACAGTAATTTAATAAAGTTGCATTCATGTTTTGGGACAATTTGGAAGAAAAAACAGGAAGATAGAATTTACAAAAATATATTTTTGATGACATTCATTCATCCATGATGGTATGATTTTACATGACCTTTCCTAATTGTAAGTTAAGCATTTAAGTCAAAAGTATTTAAGGATGCTGGATCATAGCCTATTCTATGAACTGCAGTCTGACCTAAACTATTTTTCTCCTTCGTTGCTCATGCGTAAATGAAATTTATTTTACCTACAATCAATTTCATTTAGCGTGTACATTCTCTTTGCAGTATAGTGCCTTTGACTGAGTACAGATTATTCTTATCACATTCACATCATCAGCTTCCAGCATAAAGATTCCCAACTCAGCACAGCAGGTCCTGTTTCACGCTTTGTTCGACACCAGTCCTTCTCCATCAAACAAAACTGCAAGGTATCGCGGAATATCACAAATGAAAACTAAAATTAATCAAGTACTTCATCTTTGATGACTGAATGTCCCACATTTGTTTCTATTCATGAACGTATAATGTAACAACAGCAGATAGCATCTTTATACAAACGAGCCTTCATTTTACCTCAAAAGGGTTAAAATCGACAAATGATCAAGCTCCATTATAAAACAAATTTTGTGAAGTGATGAAAAAAATAACAAAATCTGGAATCCTCCATTGTTTTCCGGTTCAGGGACAAAAATTAATTCAGCATTCTTTTGTCTAATGTGTAAATAATATGTGGATTTGAACATAAAATCGGTATTTTTTGACCTTCGTATGATTTCCCGATTTGTAATATTAAATGATTAGTGACTATATTGTATTTTAATGTAATGCTATTCTTTAGGTTGAGTGCTCATAAAATTCAGGGAACAATTGCAAGGCATGTCATTTCAGAATGTAAAATGATTTGTTTTACAACTCTCCAGCAAATGCAAAGATTATCCCTGTCAGGTAGTTTGTAGAGCCTTCAGACTAAGAAAGGCGATATCTGCAACAATACAACAATGAAGACAGTGACAGAAACCCTACTGTGTTTACTTGGTGGTACCACAAAACTGATGATAATCCACGTAAAGGGCTTGAGGATATTCACTAAATTCTGCATTTGAAGTGACGATCATTTAAAAATCAATAGATTTTGGACAGAACATTTCGTTTTTTGTGAAGAGGGCTTCTGTGTTATTTAAAAGCTTTCATGTATGCATGTATACTTAAAATCAAGTATAAATAGAAAAAGTTTAATAATTGGCTGAAAAAATAAACATTCTTTATAATAACTACTGCATCCTTATATCAATCATGAATCGTCTTCATCAACAATAAACGAGGTCAGGGGAGTAAAAAAAACTTTATTGCGAACAATTTCCGCTTATTTGTAAATGGATAAAATAGATGAAAGTAAATTTGTTTACTTTTCGCAACACAAAAGTCTTGAAAAAATAAAAATGAAACATGAATAAAATTGCTCGGTTTCCGGTCTTTTAATCGTATTTCAAAAAAGCACGTACAACATATTCTATTGAAATCAATCGCCATAAAATGAACCCTAATAAAATTCCATCGAATTGTACCGCACCAACATGCAGCATGTAACGTTATTGTAAATGGGGTATGTATGAAATCGAAATTTGTGGCTTGTCCGCTATGTTTGAATTGCTTTAAATGAAACTTGATGAAGATAATAGATTCAAGTAAAAGATTTTGTGAATCATCTTTGTAAAATGGAATGGACCAGAAAAGTAGATATTCACATATAACAATACAAAGTCGAATTCAATGATTCAGATGGAATCGCAATGCAAGGTTAGTACAAAGATGCCAAATCGGCCTTGCTTTATCCCAATAATGAGAATGAGAGTGTGTGAAATTTTCGGGCCCTGAAGTACCTCACACGTACAGATCCATACATTTTGCATTGCATTGTACTTTTAAGGAACTAGAAAATGACCTCCCAACACAATGTATTTTTATTGTGCAATTGTATTTGTATATGCTCGTGTAAGTTTGTGATATTGAAATGGAAATGTCAAGTAATATTATCTGGACAGTGGTTTTGCTGAGTCGATTGACCCAGCAGCAAGGCGGATGATGTGTGTGATTATAATATACTGAAGAAGGTGAGTGAGCCGCAAGGAAATAGAAAGGTGTTTATGTTTACAATAGCAGTAAGCTGTAGTCCTGAAAAACAGCCCTAAAAATACCACACAGGTAAGACAAGTGGGTGAGTGGGTCAGTAAGGGGAAGACCTAGTGGTGTAATATGAGCCACTATACTTTTCCATGTCCTGGTTCGTAGTTGACTGAAGGTTCCTTTCTTACAACTTTCAAAACCTAGATTTAGTTTTGGAAGAGAAGTTGAAGAAGTGAGTGGACCGTGAGTGATGATTAGTTTTTGATATACAGAAAAATGAATTTCTTTACGGTAAGCAAAAGCAGGGAAAAGTGTACAAAATAGATACATACGGCATAATATTTAAAGATTTTTTTGTGATTTTGTGATCAGGCTTTAATTGTCTAATTAAGAAATTTACGGATTAATCAAGAAATTTAGCTCCAAGTGCAGTATAAAAATTAGTTATTTTTTCGGTTTTCCAGATTTTATTATGTCTAGTTGCTGCTCCAGCAGCATTCGCGGACAACACGAATCCGCAGCAAAATGCTGTGGAACTGGACAGGGCAAGAAGCGCATGGAACTTTGGTGGACATCATCCTATAAAAAAATCAGCATACTGGAATCGTCCCAGGAATGTTGCTGGCCCTGGAGCAGTTATAGCCAACCGTAGATTAGGTATTGTATATTTTTAAATTCAAATATTAAATTCAATAATGCAGGAGAAATCGAATCATAAACTAAAGAATGTTTGTATTTTTGTATTTAGGATCTGGTAGTGCTCCAATGGCTCCACATACCAAGAAGACACTTGGAGCTCCCCAGAGACGTCGCCAACACAAACCTCATTCTCCAAAATCTACCCATCAAGGACAAGGAAGACCTTTAACAAAACGTAACACGAATGCGGCTCCTTTTGCCCCAACACACCAATCATCTTATCCCCAGACGTACCCAATGTCATACTTTCCAAATCAATCAAAACTTCCAGCTTCACCATCGTGGCATAGGTCATCCCGTAAACTTGGAGTTGATCCTATTAAGAGTCGTTTCATGAAGGAAGAATTATGGCATTTGGACAAGGGAGAGGGTTACGCTTTGAAGGACGAAGATTTGGATCGGGACAGTCTCCTCCGTAATCGCCATTATGAAAACAACGAAATTGTGGAGCCTCAAGTAAATAGTTTGCATTCAGCGGTTCATCAGCACCAGCACAAACTTGAAAAAGACGCAGAAAATATGGTATCGCATTCGGTAAACGTAGGGAATTCAACCCATCAGACGCAGCCGCACATTGTCCATCATCATCACCACTATTCAGTCCCCAAAAACGAGTCTAAAAACAGTAAGCCACAATCAAACAAAAAGAAACCCGTTAACCCAAATAAGTTGATTCCCCTCCCATTACCCCGAATTCATAATCCCATCCCACTTGGATGCCTACTTGCTGTACCTGTCTTTCACCCTATAAGACCACGTCATCATTTAGCTTGTCTTCTGTCAATTCCAGGAACTCCTAGTTTGACGAGAAGGCGACGAAGGAGGAGTGCTGACATGCAAATGCCCAGTGATGCTCAAACCCAAACCCTCTTGCAACAGCTTTTTGGCAATAATCAAAGGTAGCATTTATTTCTTTACATCGCCAAACGAATAATATTAAAAACTTTATTCAAGTATTGTATATATACATACGTCTTTGAATTGAGTATTTATTAATTTTTAATTACACTTGTCTTCATAGAATGACGCCTGTCGTAACAAGAAAGCATTACTCAAATCATATCGGGAACGGTAAAAATCCAAACTCTGCTGTATCACCTAATCACGGAAGTTACAAGGTACCCGCAACCATCATCGCTCCTCCTCAATTTGACAAAGATGACGTTCTGACAATGCTTCTTGGGTCCGGTGGAGTTACTGCTGACGCTATGGGCACAGTTGTCGCCACAAACAACAGGTATGTCCGATATGGAAGGGGATTGCCCAATGGAAGACGTGGAAGACAACTTCAATGGGGAACTGAGTCAAACATCAGAAACTCTCCTCAATCTCAGCCACAATCAAGCAATCACATCCCATACGTCCCCAAATACTCCAAAAAGCCAATTTCGCCTGCCAAGAAACCGATGGTTCATTTGACTCCCCCTCCAAAGGCTCCCGTTCAACAAGCCTCAGCACCATCACACCAAGCTCATCAGCCCCACCCTCCTCTTATTCTCAACGTTCAGATAAGCCCAATGCCGGCCGCTCGTCACAATAATGGTCCAGTGATTAACTTCCCCGTTCAACAACAACAGCAACAACAACAACCAATGATGTTACAACAACAGCAGCCCGCGCAACAAATAAATTATGTACAGCAACAGCAGCAACAGATAAATCATGGGCAGCAACAAGTACAGGAAATGGCTACTTCAGAACCAATTAGTGTTCCTGCGCAACATCAGCAGCAACCGACTGTCCCTCAAGATCAACAACCACAACAGCCAATAGTTATCCAGGAACATCAACAACAGTCAGTGGCAATCCCGGAACAACAACAGCCACCAGTTATCCAGGATCAACAGCCAGTTGCTTCCCAAGAAAAACAACAGCAAAGTATGGATTACCCAATTGTAAAGGAACAGCAACAATCAACTATTCAAGTTGAGGAATCTCAGCCTATGCCAGTATTGGAAGAGAAGGCACCTACGATGCCATATCAGATTGTCTACGTTTCGCCTAACGGAAAGTCCAAGAATCCTTTCAAGTACACAGAATGGATGCCCGTCTACCAGGGAAAGCCCAAACCACAGAAAGCATACAACTATGACCAAAGTAGCTACGTGGAGCCATACGACTCCAAAAATCTTTATAGGAAAATGAAACCATACTTTAACAAACAGAAACAGAGCAGTGAAAGTAGCCCAGCTTTGAATCATTACGACAACATTAATGACCAACTTACGGACAGTAGTATGATGAAAACTTATGTTGGATCTGGGGATTATGATTCATTTAGCCAAAACTATGACATCGATCTCAGTTCACTGATCAACAGCAACGGTGACCACGGGGAAAGCAACTTGTTGGACTCTACAGCACCACTGCCTCCATCTTACACTTCAAATAGCTGGCAGGACAATCTCAATCAGGTAAATCATGACGAGGTAATTGACAGTAAATCTTTGTCGTATGCAGTAAAGAACAATTACAAGAATGAGCTTGACAACGTTTTACAAGACATTTCAAGTAGGGAAAACGATATTTATTCTAATTCAATGCATTCTGAAAATAATGATGTTTACAGTAGTAATAATTTTGACAGTTTCGCAAAAAGTTATGCTGCAAATAATGACGTTTACAGTAACAACAATTTCGATAGTGTCGGGACAAATTACGCTTCTAATGAAAGGGATAGTTATAGCCAAAATTATGTAGCTAATGAACGAGACAATTATAGCCAAAATTATGCTGCTCATGAACAAGATAGTTATAGCCAACCTGAAAAGTACTACACTGTCAAAAAGGTTCCAGATCAGCTACCTGATCCCATTTATATTAACGTGCCCAAGGAGGACGAATTTTCTAATGAATTATATGACGTTAGGAAATAAGCAAGAGAAGGTTCTAAATTAATATTACTTTTACCACTACTAAAATATGACGCATTTAAAATATTTTTATCTATAAAAACCTATTGGCAAAGCAGTTTCTGTCTTGTAGTGGGGTAAGTTCAGTCACGTGATCATGTTGATCTGTCCTTAGAGTTATTAAACTAAACCTATGTGCTAATTTAATTCCTACGTCGTAATAATAAAGTTTTTTATTTAAATATTGAATTTCTGGATGGCTTGTCGTTTTATTACATTTCACAATACATATTTACATTTCATAAATATTGAAGTACTTGTCATTTTTAAACAGTTTTATTTATGTTTGTTCATACGTATTCATATTGATCGTCAACATGTCAACCCTTCCCTTGTTTGCAGTGACACTGACACGCTCAACTTCGGTACTTTCCAACCAAGATTTTGATTATTTAAAACATAAATACATACTATCATTCAAAGAGTAGGCTAAATCAGTAGTACACCAACAATTAAATCGTACACAAGCAAAATAATCTAGCTTATGATTTCCCAAAGTTAAAATTTTAACTTTAATTAAAATTCGTCTTTACTCACAATGATAAAATCGCAAGGTTTCGTTCAGGTTTTAAAACAGGTTTTAAGGATTGGAAATTACCACTATTTTAATCTACAAAACTATCAGTGGGATTCAATCGAAAATCGTATGAAACCTTTGAACAATAACGCTGGGTACATTGTAATTTTCGTGTATGTGGTGGCGTTTACAGCTCAGCTTCACAAGGGCTTTGAAGACTTACACTGGAAGGCAGTTCATGGATATTTATCATGCATGCTCATCTTTGTTGCATCAGTGAATATTTTCCACGTTAAAAACCGGCAAATATTTGCTAATTTTATGCACGAACTTATGGATTTTGAGCAATACATTATAGGTAAAAACTGTTTGGTTACTAGATATTATCTTGAAAGAATTTTTCCCTTGAATACGTATTATTGATTTTCGTATATTTTAGATACTCCATCGTCAGCCAAGCCCGAATTTCCGAAACTAACAAAGCTTATTCACATTTTCTGCAAATTACTTTCGTTATCCTTTCACATCGTTTCATTATGCATATCAATTATGGCCATCGTATTTCCAACATCACCCTTCAACATTTTCCATGCTTGGGTCTCCTCACATATGACATCACAGTCATACTACGGGGTAACGCGGTTATCATTTAAGTGGGCACTGCTGCTTGGCCCAGCTCACTACATGATTTGGAAAATGGGACTTGTTATGGTAGAGGTCACAAGTATCTTAAACTATTTGATTTCATTGTTCGCACTGTTTATGGCGCCACGTCAATATCTCAGGTAGAGCTTAAAAGAAGAAATTACAACTCCCTTTACCGTATCAAATGCATATATATGTACTTATACATTAAATTACATATATGAATTGCAACAAATCAGGAAAACGTTTTTTTGCAGGCGGATGACCAACAACTTATCATCCAACGCTCTAAATTCATATAAGACAGCAATCAGCTACAGAAGGATTCAGGTCCTCACGTACGTGTACAATGACCTACATCGCTGGACCTTGCAAGTAGTAATGGTCGTGTCAATGAGCATCGCCCTCACAGTTTGTACTTACCTAAGCATCAAAGCAAGCTCTAAGGGGGAACTGGTGATGCTGGCTTTCTCGCTGGACGTTGCACTAAATTGTGGTTTGGGCATCCTGGTCTTCTTTGGACTTGGGGCGAAAGTTTACAGCGAGTCGAGGGCGGTTTTGAGTAAGCTTAAGTCGGCTTCGTCAGATTACGCCCAGTCTTTGTGGCATAAGAAGCTTGTAAATTCTTTCCCGATTCTACGTATCGAAATCTTGCATAACTTTTTTGAGCCTATCACACCACTCATTATTGAACAATCCTGTATTTCTAATACCATATCATTACTACTTTTGAACTGAGGTGAGGTAGAGAAAAAGGTAAATCTGTAATGAAGTACGACTTGCCCAGTTTCGTATAACATATTTTCTGTATGGTGTTTAGGTGACTGACGATTATGTAATTTGGTTTGTCGCCTTTTATCCTTGTTGTTCTGTCTGCGGCAGTATTTTTATTCTGTTTTATGGCTTGTATGCATAATCGAAAATATCCATCTTTTCATTCATGTCATCACATTTGCTTTGCATTTACATTTTATTACTACAATCGTTGATGATGACCCATTGTAAATGAAAGAGTTTTGCAGTACCTCAGCACACAGTATAAACCCTTTTCTTTCCCTACAATCAACTATATCAGTTTGCTTTTCGTTTTGTAAACTTGTCAGGTATCCATCTCAAAATCATGTTGTACCCTTTTTCCGCAAATGTGTTCAGTTTGGGCTATCGCATTAAGGAAAATAAAAGATGGTTATTTTTAGAATAAAATTGAGTGTCATTGAACGACCTAATGTATCTCATTATGAGTTTAAGAAATTATTCTCTGAAACTTTCATCTAACCACCAAACTTGTTTTGCATGAAAACAATAACGATGACACAAAAGAGGCTGGCCAGGTGGACATGAGGGAAGTTTTTCAAATAAAGCATGTCCGGAAACCATGGCGACATTTTTAAAAGCTTTATCGTTAATAACGAGAAGTAGTATTCAAATAAGCAAATATATGCCCTAATACTACTTACTTCGGGGTATACAAATCATACAACATTGAATGCTATAATGCAATTTTTCATCAAAAAAAACGCAACATATTATACGTTCCAAAAATGTGGCAATTCATGCTACAAAAATATGATATGGCGGTCAAATAACAAGACTGTAAAAC
>JAQFXM010001564.1:0-30909 GCA_034693345.1 Entomobrya multifasciata | reverse complement strand
GGTACACTAAATAGCGGCCACTGCGTTGGTTTATATGGGTTCGCATTTCCAGTTAAAACTAAACCTTGGCAATGTGACGTTCAAGTGGATCTGTTCATACCTGATAATACACTAAAATTGGGTAAATACACACAGATATTTAATATGTACATGTATCTTAGTCCTTATTTACCAAGTTTGAGGCCACGTGTTCACATTTTACTTGACTTAAAAGAAGATGTTCACCAATATGACTCAACTGCTCTAGCCAACTGGATTATAAAACGAAATTCAAGGTTTCGTGCAGATGAGTCAACTTTTGACATAATAAATGATGTACAAATACTCGGATACGGTAGCTGTCAACCAAATAATGGTAGCATGTTTGAAAACCTGCAGTGCAATATTTTCGCAATGGATGCAATTTTCCCTTGTCCTCAGTGTCCAAAATTATTTCAAGTAGTACCTATTCCACTGAAAAGTTTTTCGTTTGATCTTATAGCTCGCTTGGAACTGGCCCAGAAATATGTTCCATTTCCGGGTAAAATTGAAACTCGGTACGAATCAAGTCTAAACTTGGCTGGTCAAATTGCGTACTTTTCTGAGCACGAAATGGAAGCACTAAAACAACCGCTTAAAAATTTTGACCGGATAAAGCGGACACATTCAAATAAACTAAAAATGCTTGGTTTTGCTTACGCCTCCTTGTTTACATGCCTCATGGGAAATTTATCCCAGAAAACTTCATTGGCTTTTAGAAACCCTGAGAATAAATATTTTACAGATAGCTTTGTCAGGTCAGCAATAGTAGAGGATTTTCAAACTATGCATTACGATAACTTGTTAGCAGTTGAAAACACATTTGGCAGGCTCCATTTCGTAAGTTGTGGGTCACGTGGAATTGAATCATTTCCTTTTCTAAAGTTTTTGTTAGTATTTGAATGGGAGGTCTGGTTATTTGTAATATTGTCGGTGGCTTTGCTCTCGTTTAGTGTGGTACAAATGCATAAAAGTCAATATAGCACTTTAAGCATTATAAAAGTATTACTTGAACAAGGCAACCCTTTTCCGGCACATTTTGATAAAATAGATAGGCTAAGATGCGTTATGACTGGTATATTGCTGTCAGGTTTAGTAATTAGTAATGCTTTTAAGAGTGAAAATGTTTATAAAATTGTAATGCCCAGACATCAGATATCATATTACAATGTTGACGAGCTTGTTGAGGATAACTTTACAATATACAGTAGACTTGAAACATTAAATTATCGGCTTATCTCCGCAAACTTATATCTCCGACAAGGTGTTTTTAATTTCGTTGTTTTTATACAGAAAATTGATACATTTTGGGTTTTGGGTACTACTGAATTGTATCCACAAAAATTGTTGCAACATAGGTATTCGGTAGAGTTCAAAAAAATTGGAAAATACTCTCGAATTCATCCCGTAATACATAAATATTTGATAAACATGGCAGCTTATTTAGATGATTTTGTGAGAGTTGGACTGATTGATGAATATATAGTTGACAAGCTGGAAGCTGGGCATAAGTTGACCGAAAGTTTTAAGGAAAAACAGGATAGATTTGTTTCAGAGAGCTTAAGAAACTGTAGTAAAACGGCTTGGGTTCTACCAAATTACTTGGCACAAAATGCTGTGAGATCGCTGAGAAAGGCTGGTAACCACTCTGATATTAGCGCTACTGCCTATACAAACCCAGTAGTAACTTTTAGATTTGAGCAAGCGTATGTTCCATCGTCATTGCTGCGGCGATTTTCTATGATTCAAACAACTGGATTGTTTGATTGGTGGCCACAATTTATTAATAGATCAGATCTTATAAAAGGAAATAACAATATTGTTCCGGTTAGGCCAAATATGTCTGGTAACATTCTTGTAATTTTTGTTTTCTGGAGTAGCTGTATTTCTGTTGCGATTTGTTGTATTTTGATTGAAATGTTGGGAATTGCTTTTACACATGTTAAAATTGGATATGCATTCATTTGTACTAAATTACAACGCAAAGATGCTGTCAAGGTTTTAAAAGTAAAATCTTTAATCGAATGTTATGTGTGACCTGAGTACATAATAATATTTTTGCGGTAAAATAAAATTTACAACTGAATTTTTGATGTATTTAGTGTAAAAATCAATTTCTGACATTTCACGTAATATAAGTAACGTTGGGTTTCAAAGTATGTTTTATATCAACACGTTTTAAAACAAATTAAACACATTCAAATTTAATTGGTTTACGTGTATTAAATTGCATGCAAATTAAATCATGCCGTACTTCAAATACAACCACTTATTCATATACTAAAAATGACAGTTTAAAAAATTGTTGTCAATAAATATGATCAGATATTAGAATGCTCTTGCTCTTACTTATGTATAGTAAAGGATTAATTATACTTCTTTTTTTGAGATTTTGTTACTCTAAAATTTGCTTTCTGAATAAAATATTTTTGAAAGACTTTTTTTTAAATTACAAAATTCTTATTATTACGAAAAACTAATTCTGAAAATATAGCATTTTTTGCTAAATTTTATTATTTTAACCAAGCTTTAAAAAAATTATCAAACATCTTTTTGGGAAGTACTGCATTATAATTCAAAATTACAAAGACTTACATCATCATGTAACAAAACGCTTATAATTTTGTAGGAACGAAGTAATGTGTCAAGCCTCCCTGACATTGACGTGCGATCATTTGATGTTTTAAAACTTAAACCACACGTGTATTGATAGCCATGATTATGTTCCAGTACCCTGATGCAAATTAACTTGAGTGGTTCCATACAGGTACATAGCTACATAAAAATGTAGATGTAAGAGTAGCACTTTTCCTAATGCTAATATATTATTAGCAGTAACAGCGAAATTCATCATTCCATTTAATTCCTGAAAAAACCAGCCGAAAGAATTCAGCTTGAAGTTACGGAGGTTTTTTACAATTTTTCATTGGTTTATTTTTCAATAGTATTTCAAAAGGTTTTGAGAAAAGTAGTAAAAACCTACCGACCAAGATTAGATTTTTAAGTTCTGATTTTCCAAATATTCTGGTGTTCTACCTCATATCATATAAACTAGGAGGCAACAGTTATCAAGCATATTCGTAATACTATTTAAATTTCGTATCACTTTTTGCAGCCAAGTCCGCTTATATGATATCAATTATTGTATACTTTGATTTTTTTGACAAATTGGTAAAATAAACTAATTACATCAAATGTTTCAAACCAAATAGTTGCGATCAAAATGAGCCTTTTTCCTTGCCATTTATTAATTATCGAACTTTTTTGTAAAAGGGTTTATTTGCGTTCTAAGAATGTGTTGTTTTTATACTAGTGTCCATTTTGCTTGGCTCAACTAACATTATTTGTATCAGTTAAACAAAAGGCTAGAATTTAACTTTACAGGAAATCATACGTTTTGGGGCATTGTTCTATTCCAGTGTTTAAAATTGTGTGCACCTTCTTAGGTACCTAAATAATCTATTCTGTTATTTACCTATTTAATTACTTAGATTAAGATTATAAAACATAATACATTACATTTGCTAGATTAATTCAAAATATATAAGTTTTAAAAAAATCGTGCTTGAACTTTTGTCCTACATTGGCTTAGTAAACCAGTGCTGTAATTGTTGTGAGCTATTTCACCTTTTGTAAAATGAAAGCCCTGCTTAATTTATACTTCTGGAATACTTTCTTCTCAATATCAGCCGAAATGTCTCAAATCATACCTAAATTACCTATAAATATTGAGACTGACTGTTTATTAAATGTTGTTTCAAGTAACAATCGTAAAAATCAGCTCGATCTAGTTTCAAAAGCTATTCGCAAACATCAGTATTCCTACACATATTTTGAAATTAACTCTTTTAAACAAGATTTTTCTGGGGATATATCAAGAAGTAACAAATCTATCATAGATCAAGGCCATTTTCGATTCTCAATTACCCAGAAAAGTGGCAGTCAATGCATGATTTATCTTCTTTTAACTACAAGTTTTCATGAAACTGCAACAACTATTCAAAATAGTGGATTTTCAACGTCAGAAGAAGTTTTATTTTGTGTAAATCTTGACTTAAATTCTGGTGCACAAAAAATACTGTACTCTTTTTCGAATTTAGTTTTCATATCAAAAGTGCAACCATTTCATGCCCCAATAATATTCTACATGAATAACAAAAAAGATATTTTCATTTATTGTTACTTTTGCCCAAATAAGCACACATTTCACACTAATCCCAGTGACATCAAACTTTCTGATGTATTAAAAGTTCACGACAAAATTAATGGACAAGGATATGGTCTATCTGTTCGCATGGAATACTCGTTTGGTGTACCAGGAACTTTAATATCTACAGAGTTTATGACTTGTCTAAATATTTTCACTAAACAGAATAAAGATCTTAAAGGATTAAACCAAGCCTTATCTAAATGTCCAATACCTGAAATACTACAGTTTTCAACAGCTCAGGACATTGTCAATGTATCTTGTGCACTAAATATATTAGACTTTCCATTTTCGCAATGGGACACATCTAATTGGTTTTTACATATTGTGGCATTTGAAAGCCTATTTGGAGAAGTACCCCTGGAAATTATACACCTTCGAAGCCAAATATACTGGGCTAAGTTTGATTTACTTTGGGATGTAATAGCTTGTGTTGATATTAATGACGTGTCTGTTTTCGATTTTTCAATGCTTACTGCAATGACTCCAATGGTTTGGGTAGCCTTAACTTGTATGGCAATTTTTTATTGCTTCGTTTGTAAGAATTTGGTTAAAGCTTTGGATATTATGTGGCCTTTATTTGGACTATCCTGTCATTATAATCATCCACGAGTCTTTTTTGCAATATGGCTAGTGTCTCTTGTTTGGCTGTCAAGTTCATACCAAGGTGGTATATCTTCGGAGAGCATGGCTTTTGATAATTTTCCAAAGGCAAACGATTTTGTAAACAATGGCTACAAACTGGAAGTAGGCAAATATTTAATGATTGCTGTTGAATTTGCAGAAGTTCTTGTACCACAAAAATTGCGTGGGGCATTGAAATCAATTATCAATGGCAAAAAAATCGCAGATTTATTGAGTGCAAATGCCACTGAAAAAGATCTTCTGAAAAAGGAATTTCCAAAGTATCTTGAAAAATGTGTAAAGTCCAAAAGAGTACTTTCAAGCCTGATTCACGATTCATTCGGTGTTGGATTTTACGCTGTTGTTGCAAAACAAATTGGATTAGTGGATGACAAGTTTTATTGCAAGGGATATAGTATGCAAAGGGATTCTTCAATTAATCTTAAATCGAGCGTAAGGGTGAAGGGATACTTGTCTAAAAAGGTGATCAAAACTGGTCATCAGTGGGAAGTAATGGGAATAGCGATAAAGTTAGAAAAATTAAAATCTTCGCTAAGGCAAATCGATGTTACTGGAAGTTTGAAAATAGAACCGATGAGTAAGCTAAGAGATCCTGGTAAAATTCAATTGTGGTCACCAGTTGGAGTATTTGCGTTGTTTGGCTTATCCTTATCAGTTTTGTTACTTGTCGTTCAATTGACACAGGTGTTGTTATTGTCTAAATGTGGTAAATATTTTCATAGCTTGTATGCAAATATTTGCGGTTATAGAAGTAATATGTGAGCTTACGAATGTTTTAACGCTCTAGTCTAAAGTGATTTATTAACAACATTAAGTATTATGTAAAGTTATGAGTAAAAATAATTTGATGTTTAAAATTTTCATGTCATGTTTCAACTTCTGAATAGTGTAAGACTTATCTTGTAATATGTAAATAGATTTGGTAAAAATGTAAATATTCAGTTAGTATAAAGCCCTTTACATGGAATAAATTGTTTAAGTACTATCTTATACGAGATATTATACCGACCTAGGCACAAAAGCACAAAAAAGTGAAAAAATACAATAAGAAATGCTGTTTTGAATACCATGGTTGCTTACAGAATCTTTATGTATGTGTTTTGAAATGGTCGGTTATTTTTATCAGTAGGAAATGTGTCAAGAAGTAACTGTTTTCAGTAATCATACTTCTTAAACAAGTTGTTGTTTATAATATATTATATCTGTGGACTGTGCATAGCATGAACACATAAGAAATATCGAAACACCTAATTATGAAAACTTTGTGCAAACATAATATATAAGTTGTACTTAAATTTTGCGAGCATAAAATATAAATTTATTAATTATATTAATATTATAGATAAAACGAAGTTTATGAAAGTATGATTTTGCAGGCTAAAAGTATCGTCACTCACCATAAATATAGAAAATATTACGTTTTATATGCAAACACGTTGCAACTGGATCCGGATTAATTTGCTAGCTTAAAAAATCACGTAATAAGATATTTGTCTCTCAGAGTACGCCAAAAATGTTTGATGTGTAACCACTATTAATATTCACTATTTAACAAGAGCTCAGATGGACCTTTTGTGACAATTTTTAAATTTGTGTAGTACGTACTACTACAATTTTAGTAATACTTAGTAATATATTTAAGTTTGCAACATTCTTGTGAGAATATTGAAACAGTTACTTTGTATGAAGTATATTTGATTCCTAACCATTAAGTTTAAACCTGATGATTTGTAAAAAATAAAATTAAGTTGACCCCAATACAATATTACAAACATACCGATTGAATGAGTAAATGTCAAACCAAACTCATAAATATATATTATTATCCACGTGGAAACCAGTTTGCCCTGTAATGCCAGATGTTTGCGTACACAAAACATATTAATATCCACGGGGATACATAATAGCCTATTTATTTTATAGTTAAAGAGCCCCTTTTGCCACTCATTTACACTAAATAGGCGTGAATTTAATAAACATTCCAGTTCTAAAACTAGATTGATGTGAGGCCCAATTTATCTTGATAATGGTTTCTTAAAAACTAATTATTACGCAGCCGGAACGAAGCGACAGCAATTTTAAGCTTTAGCATATTTGTCCCTCTGTCCGTCTTAACCCAGTGTAACCCATAAACGCGTTGACCATTATTGCTCAAGATAAACATGTAGGCAACTATGGTCAAGGGCAAGAATACTATTGATTTTAAGCATCATAGGTCAAACACCAAGGTCAAAGGATAAACCTAACAACTTAACCTAGGTGAGTACATTAGCAGCTCAATCGAATCGAAAGCTCTCGTCGAGTAGATCACCAATTATATCATTTTGGGTCTGCGTGACCTCATACGGTCGAAAATCTGTGTTCAATGAAATAATGTCAAACATACGTCATGTGAAATATTCTAAAATACTTCCCATTGACAATTATATTGATGAACCTTCAAAAACGTTGCATTGTTTTAGCAACATCGTTATAAACGCTATAATAGCAGATTTATTTATGTCGCAATTTTTTAAATTAAAATACCATGATCATTAACCCCTTTAAAAGAAATTATAGGCAACTGTTTGAAAAAAGAAGCTACATTTTTCTAAATTAGGGCACTTGTTCGCTCAGGACTTGGGTATAAATATATTTTTCCTAACATTTTGCTCGTTTCTCAACACTTCTTAAATATTCCGAATGATTTCACTCTGCACTAAAAAGGAAACTGTTTAGAAAATTATAGCTTTTTTATTATTTTGTACTACGAATCTTAAATACTCTCCGGGCAGCCCAAATTTTTATTAAAGTAAATCACTATACGTAAATGATCAAGTATTTAAATTTTGACATTTCCTCATATGATTTAAAGAAATAAAGGGTTTCACGGATGCGTGGTTATTAAAATATTTATAACTCAAACTTTCGAGCTTTATTTCCTCATATGTACTCCAAAAACCTGTTTTTTAGTTTTTTTAGTTTACTAACAGTTTCACTGCAATACGGTTCTAAGTATTATCTATCTTATTAAACTTTGGCTGCTTTATTTCCGTTGATATTTCTAACTATTTCTTGCTAAAGTCCAAGATTACGAGTAAACAGCAAAATTTTCTTCATTACAAAAATCAGTTGCATACTCAGAAACCTATAGTAACGCAAAAGAGATAACAAATTAAATAAATAGTTTCAATTATTCAGTAGTGTAAATAGTGGAATTCTTTTAAAATATAAATCTTTACTAATTTCAGAATGTCAAGCAATTTTCCACTGCATATTTTAAACTTAACCAACTCACTAGCACTATTCCATTCTTGTGCTGTTCACATCATTTCCAACCAAATTTACCCAGAAGCCGCACAGAACTATCTACTTGATACACCGTTGTTCCCGATTGTTTATTCCTTGCATCAGTACTACTTGGATACGAGAGATGGAAACTACCGTTGCAACCAAAATTTCAACGATGACCACACCTATAATGTCAACAAAACACAATCGGAATTCAAATTCAGATCCAAACCTAATCCTCGTCTTACTTGTTCAGTAAGCGTAATAGTTGACCCATTGCAATGCCTGAAATGGGAGCATATTCAACCTATGGATCCAGGTTCCCCAGTAAATTCCAAACATTCATTAGTTATAATTGAATCATTCTGGGATCCCGTATACGATATTGAAGTTTGGGCAGGAATACCACTCTTCAAAAGTAACTGGATCTTGATACATGTCGAGCAACAAAGTAAGGTTAGTTCCGATGCAGCTCTTGATTCTTATGACATTTTCTTTGTTCTCGAACATAAAACTCAGCACAGTCCATACTTACCGAAAATTGCACCTCTGAAACTTTTGTATCGAATAGTAACCAATGTTATAGGTTCACAGTTCGAATATACAGTCCAAAACGTATTTGCTGCAAGCTATAGAAAAGCTCTCAAGCCTGTTTTCAAAATTATTGAAAACTTATGTAGAATTCGAGACTATGCATATATTCAAAGAACCCCTGATTGGACTTATTGCGTAAATGACGTCATCTTTCAGTATTCACACATGTTCTTAACACCAGTTAAGCTTAACGATCACTCAAGTTTTTCGTTACTACTGCTGTCCATTGACGAACCCACAACAGATTTGGTGGCAATTGTGAACGAGGAACAGATCTCATCTGTAGCCAAAGAGTGGATGGCTGAAACAACTTATGAAATAAGCACAAACTCACTATTGCCCCAGTTATTTGTCAACTCTACCATATTGTATGAAGGTAATTTAGCCACATCCATGAAGACCTTTACAGGTGTTCGTATCAGATCATTTTTCTTTGCACGAGGTGAGCTTTATCATGATGAGCCATTTCCTCTTCATTTTCTTTCGTGTACAGTTCTCCGAAATATTGATGGTATGTCCATCAAAGATTTTATTTCCGCATTCCATTGGAAAACATGGATATGGCTTTTTAGTAGTTGCCTTTTCTGCGGCTTGTTTCTTAATCGAATTAATAGCAGAAATATGAAAGATCTATTTTTAGATCTTACATTTTCTTATAATTTGCTCCTATGTCAATCTTGCTCTGCTATCAAAGAATGGAAATGGCATTTTGCACCTTGGCTTTTTGCAGCAGTTATATTCAGTAATAGCTACCAAGGAGAAAATATAACAAGGCTTTGTCGTTCATTGAAAAGTAATCCAATTGATTCATTTGATGAGATTCTGTCACATAACTTCTCCATTTACTCACCAGGTCTTGCATCTTTAATAAATAAATATACGTCGTTCCCAAGGTCCCTTCTTGCATTGATTCCATTAGGTTTGCAGTCAAATTCAGGTACTCAAAATATAAGTGGAACTTCAAAAAGAAATAAACCCAAAGGTAGAACAGCTACAGTTTCTGATCTTTTTATGACAAAGTTAGAGCTCCAAATACTTCAGCGTACCTCAGTGTCTGGAAATAAAACGAGGCCAAGATCAAGTAAACTAGACTTTATAGTAGAAGCTGTAAAACGCTTGCTTGTAAAGCCAACTAACATATTTGACTTTGTTGATCAGGCTAATCCTGAACATATGATATCACAGCTAAAAAAGTGTAAATCGGATGCGTTAGTTGATTCATATGACAATTTAGCAGAAATGTACTACCTTTTGGATAAAGAGGAGGGGATCGTTTCCAATAACTTGCACATAAGTACCAAAGCTTTGGAAAGTTCAATGCGAGAATGGAGCTTTGTAAAACTCCCAGTAGGAATGCATCACTTCTCTGTACGTCTTTCTGCATTGAGTCATTCTGGTTTGGTAAATCTCTGGATCAAGCAAACAAAGATTAACTTGCCGCTGAAAGTTCGAAAAGCTTTAAATCAGAGAAAAACGAAACAAAGTCATTGGAGAATACCAAAAGCCCTTTCTCTTAAGGGTAATATAGCTGTGGTATTTTACATGCTTCTGTCATTTTCTGTGATCCCTGGTATCATCTTTGTTCTGGAATTAGGTGGACCAATTGGAAGGTCTATTGCGAGTGTATGCAAGTTTGTTTTCTCTACAGTATTAAAATTTCGCAACATAGGGTATACAGATTTAGGCGGGGTGATTAACTTGCATACAAATAAAATCAACGTTCAACCGATCACGAAAATAATTTAACATTTGAATCCCTGTAAAAGCTAAGCACGCATTAAAACTCTAGCAAATAAGGTGTTAAACAAAATGGAGTCGAAACCTGAAACTAATTCAAACCAAATTTTAATTAATTAAATTTTAATAAAACGGACTTTAATGTCTCCTTCTCATTACTTTCCGCATTGCTTTCTGGTACTAAAGAAACAAGAGGTAATAGAACCTCATATCTTAATTGATTGTATTTAAACAAACATATTTGTTGAACTTTTTCGCAGTGTAGATGTATTTATTTATAAAATTTACAAACAAAGTACGAGGTTGTATTAAAATACCACTTCAAATTTGATGCGATTGCAAATTTTATATTATTATATGAAACCTAACAGAAATATGTTTGCCAAAAGGAAGTTACTAAGTAATCAATATCAATATTCCACGGTACGATGTCAACCTTTCTATGGTTTGTCGGACAGATATTACTACTATTCATTACGGGGTGAATGGCAATTGTTTTGAAGAGTTTTTATTTCAGTCATGAATCTAAAATACAGATTTTACACATATTGGTGCAATTATACATTCTAGTATCTACGAAACGTCTGGACGAAAATTGGAAATTCACTTTAAAAACATGATAATCTTAAAATGTAACACATTAAATATAAGTAAATGCTAATCTCGTAAGTTAACTTTAGATTATACTATTAAAACTATTACCCAACATGTGAACGTTAAGTTACAAATTTATTGTAATTCTAGAATAAAGATCGATTAGGTTATTGTAGCCTGTTGTGCTTGATAATGAATTCAAGATTGCTTGCACACACACTATTACATTAAATAAATACAGAAAAATAGCTCTAATCCAAACACAAGTTACAATGTTTTTTTTTTAAATCTGGTTTCTGAAAGACGAGTTTGATATAAATTATATTGTTCAAAAATCTATTGTTTTCTTATTGCATAAATTTTTAAAATTCATTTGTTAGACCATTTACTGACGTTGAATCAAATAAACATTTTTCTAAAGTACGACCCTATTAAAGTTGGGTTTCCACATCTAAAATAAATTTTAGATGCTTATTTGAGATTTTTGTGATCATTTAGCAGAAATATGAAAGAAAACGTAAACAATTTCTTAAAACGCTAATAATAAAACGAATTGCATTAGTTTCAAATAAGATGAACGTTAAAAACGATAACGATAACCCAATTGCTGGTATACAACACAACGCCCAAACACCCGATTCTGTGTCCCCATTTTCAATCAGCTGGACGACAATACTTCCATTACTTAATAATCCTACTTCATGTGACCTCGTTTTCATTGAATGGCACCACTTAAAGTACCTCTGCCACCAGTCAACAATTCCGGCTTCAAAATGGTACTTTGATTTAAGCAGCATTTTTGTTGGGAAATGTCCAAAATATTTGTACCCTGTAAAATATTCATGAATAATATCCTTACCAACATAAACCGGTTTCTTCTTTACATTCAGTGCAGTGTAAATTTTCCTAATCGAGTCGTCAGGTAAAATCACAGCTGACTTATTACAAGTTTCCATGTAAATTTCCATTTCCAGATTTATTTCCTCAAATTCAGCTGGTAAAGCTGAGTGATTACTAATGCTTGGAACCATACGTGAATTATTTAAATACCACCAAGTTTTATTGGAAATTTGCTCAGTAGAGAAATCTTGACCGTCAAATAAATCAGCACATGTCCATCGAAGTGCTATTCGATACCACAACTGGGAAATGAATAAAGAATCCTCGTGCCCTATTTCTTTAAAGTATTCTCGTTTTGAACCCAATTTATTTTTTACGTTTTTCAGTCCTTCTTCTGACATTAGGACTGGTCGCAAAAATATTTCGAATTGATGCTCCACCAAAACCTTAAAGGTGTCATATGGAACCAATGGAGCTTGTATGGTTAGTCTGGTTATGTTTTCTCCTTTATATAAGTTACTGAGTAAAAATAAGACAGCTGGAACAGTGAAAAAACATAGATAAAGGCTCCATGTATTGTTTTGTGTAAGAGTTGAGAAAAGATTGGAACTTTGATCTAATATTGCTCCAAACAAATCAAAACACGTTTGCTTGAAGACTTTCTTTCGGCTAAAGTATTTCGTTTGCTGGTGTACATAAACTTTGAAACCTGCTAATACGCAACATGCAGTGAGTAGTAAAATCCAAGTTGAAGTATCAAAAACAATGAATAATTCTTTTAACAAGGTTATCCATTGCAATTGCTCCTTATGACAGCTTACAAATAAGAGCTGCTCTTTTCGAAACAGTAATCCAATTGCCTGGTAATAGCCTCGGTGAAATTCAATGTCATGGTGAAGGGCAGGTTTTAATTTGGGATGGTATTTGATTTCTTTTGAGGTGCAACTTGCAATAGATTTTCGGTTTAGACGTTTAAAGGATGATGGGTCATAGCCAGGTTCAAAACTTAATGTTAAGTTGCCTGAGAGAATGTCTGAAATAATGTGTAAATCGGCGAGATGTGTTATTATGTCCATTTTGTTAAATTCAAGTAAGCCAACCTGTTCTAACACTGATTTGATTGTTTTTTGTTCGCTTTTTTTCAAACCATCAAACTGTTCTATGTACCAGAGTATGGAAATATCAATCCAATAGGGAGTTTTTTCTTTGTTGCCGCTACTAGATAACATAATATGTAACTCTGGTTTAGAAGTGGCAAGATTCGGCGTTTGAGCAATAAGTTGGAGTTTATATTGATCGCATGGGTCGCAATATGGGCAATGAATATATAATTCGCTTCTGGATGGGAATGATATCAGAACGAGAATTGTTTCTTTTAACCGAACTAGATCTGGATGATGAAGCACAGCTGATATCCAGCTACTTACTGTGTCGCAACTCGTGTAGTTTGAATGCTCACTCGGTTCACAAATTAGTAACGAGTATTTTGGAACTGTATTAATATAAGAGTCCTTCCATTGCTTAGAAGTATTGTTAAATCGATGGTTAATCCAAAATGGATCCTTTAGTACAGTTCCGAAATTGATATCGTGAAAGTATAATGATGGGTTTTTGTTTTGGCTAGGAGGACTTATATAAATGTTTGCTTCACAGTTTACGATTCTGATTTGGAAATTCTCAGAAGTGAATTGGGTGAAATTATGGAAAACTACACTGTAGCTATTGTGCAGTAGAGTCCAATTCGAAAAATGCTTCGCTGAGTAATTTGGGCTTGTGACAGGACTCCATTCGTGTGGGTAAAGAAAATAATCCCCAGAAATCGAAAAGTATCGCAGGGTTACAACAGGTTGTTTTGCAAGTTCAAAGTCAAAGTCGAATCCTTGAAAGTTGATTATCCTGATTATACAGTTAGAGAACGCATTTATAATTGTAATGTCTGTCTGAAAATTATTGAATGAATTTACCTTTAATAATGCATAACAAGTATTCTCAAAGGTAAGATAGCTAAGAAATATTTTGAGGGTGAATCGAAGAAATTTGGTGCTGAAGTTTAACATCATTCTAAAAATTTAGCTATTAATTATAAATATTTTTTTCTTCAGAGACCAATACAGTCTAGATAAGGTTTTATTTGTCAAAATTAAACTGCTCGCTGCTTCGTTGGTGGCAATTAGCTAAGCCTATTTTTATACATATTTTAAAATGTCGTTAAATAAACTTTCGTTTGTGTAATGATGTCGGCTTTCCAATTATACTGAGTCATATAACTACGTTCCTAGTTTGAATACTGTTAGCTTTGATAGTTTGATGGATAAGAATTAAATACATTAAATTAAGATAAGCTTAGCTATGCACCGAATTAATAGATAATTTATCGATTTTTTGAACAAATCAATATAACACAAAATGAAAGACATAAAAACTATGGATTATATCAGTTTTTGTTAGAAGTTCTTCAATATAAACATCTTTGTTATTCGTTAAGTAGGAATTTCTAAAAGACTCGATGAATGAAAACTATATTATAAAGATGACAAATATTTTGTTATCTTTATTCTATTGTCATGCTCTTTTCCTTGGTTTAAAGGCTCAAGATTTTTAAAGCTTGTTTGAGTTTTAAGCTGTTTGCACATCACTGTATAAATAAAGAATATTTATTGTTGCCTCAGACAATTAACTTTACATAGGCTAGTTAAATATTTATTTTTGGCAGCCGCTTTGTGTCAGCAGTGTATCTTATGTTTAAGAAGAATTTAGAAGGACCAAAACCCGACACATAAAATGTAAAATGGTAAGTAAACAGCACAAATTTAACCAAGCTGATAAATTATGAATGAATTATGTATGGATTTTATATGAAAATTAACAAAGAAGTTAAGTGTTTGTGAACATGTAACCAAATCCTATGATAACGTTTTTCGCATAAATGTATTTACTATTTGGTCGCAAAAATGCCGAAGTATTTGTACAGAATAATATTGACGTGTTAAAAACAAGCCTTGTTATTTGAAATAATATTGAACGTGGATGATTATATCAAAACAAGCATAACTTTCATGTTAAAATAAAGTTACAAGATACAAAATGTGCAACGTAGTCTACGAAAACTCGATGAATTTTTTAAGGAACTGCTAAACCAGATTTGATACTTTCCTATCAGAAACTTTCCTTTCCTATTCCTATTTGAAACCAGATCAATTTCACTATCCGACACACATGATGTATGTAAGTCTTATAAATCATTTGGATGACACCCAAAGAAAGTCTGTAACTGAATACGTGAAGAAGACTAATTTTCGTCAGAGGTAAAGAGGAGCAAAGCATTGAAAATTTGTAACTAATAAAGCATCAAATTACTAAAGAAAACTGTTTTTTTGCAATATATGACTTTGAAGGTTTTTATAAAATCCCAACTGCTGAAATTCTAGTGATTCTCAGACGCTTCGACTTGGCTTTGATCTATTTGTATAACATAGCCAAAAGCAAGTTTGTTAGAAGTCCTGAAACAATGATAACCTGAATTCCGAAGGAACAGATTCCTAAGCTGCATGGCAATGTTTTGTTGTTTTAATTTGTGCGATACATCAAAGTAATTTCTAGCATTCGGAACCCTAAATAGTGCTCACTGCGTTGGCCTATATGGGTTCGCATTTCTAGTAACTACCACCACCAATAAAGGAACATCAGCCTTCAAAAAGTGGAATAATTTTCACTTGTGCAATAATCCATCAAACCAGAAAACTAGTCCGCCGAGGTCATACAATGTTTCACTCGGAACCATAGTACGCCTGTAATCTTGGCGATAATCAACCCATAAAACCCATGGGTTGTTTGTATCCAGCCCACCTATTTGTGAATCGACAAAATGGTTTTTTACTAAAAGATTGTAATATAGAGTATTTTACACGCGTTAAGTTTAAAAATTGCAGGTATAATCAATTGAGAAGTAAACCTACACTGTTATCAACGACAAGATGAGAGACATCATTTTACCTATCTACAACTCTAGCTTGGCATTGAAATTTACCTCGTCCAGAAAGAATCTCTATACTTGTTGACTAGAATCGAGTAATTAACCACTACCAGCAACAGCAGTTGCTCAATAATTATGTCAACTTCAACAATTGGTTTGAGGTGACTAGTGATCATAAAGTTGCAACGAATGTAAAATCATAGCAAAACCCACTAATGCAGGCTTTTTAGTTATCGTAATCATGATTCATGACAACAACTTGAAAAATAGAAGCTTCAATAATTTAGTGTGTGATAATCATATCTGATCTTTGATCGGGAACGTACTTATGTAGCATGTTTGCTTGCACGACGCATGTACTCTAATTTTGATGATGGATAATAAGCAAAGTATTTCATGTCGTGTGCTGGTGCTGGTTTGACCTCGACACAACACATTTAAGTAGTATTCTACTGCTTAAAATATGTCACTTTGACTATGGTTATCATTATTCGAAACAAAGATAAATGTTGCAGCAAGACTTGTAAAAAATAAGTAAGCTCAGAAACCTTGACTATAAAATTATGATTAAACAGATACAGCCGTGCTGATTTGAATCTTCCACCCATTATTATGTACTGATGTAAAACCAAACATACCAATGCAAGTCAAAAAATTATTTTGTGCAAATGTTAGCAGGATTTAATTTATGGGAAGTTACGTTTTGTAGGGGCGAAATAAAGTTTATGTGATACAATCGATATTGTACTGAAATAAAAAGACGTTTCAATAATTCTGGGAATCGCAAATTTAATATTTGAATTTTTGCAATTTGACTTTGCCTCACATTTTGCTCATCAATTAGCTTAACCATTTACTTAAATAATAAACACTTATAATATTTGTTAACACAAATTTATTTGATATCAAGAAAGTTTTTTCCTAAAGGAGCCGTCTCTAGAATTAAGCGTTCAAGTTTTTAATTTGTTTTCTCAAGTTTATATAGGAAATTTTGCCACCAAATAAAAGTAATAAACTAATAACTTTAAAAAGCTCCTAACAACTCTAAAAACAAAACCAGCTGTATCAATTTCAAATAAAATAAACGTAATAAATGACATTGACAACCCGATCGCTGGAATGGAACACAACGCCCAAATATCTAAATTCGAGGTCTCATTACCAATCGAACCTTCATCAACTGATTTAAGTTCTTGATTCCTAGCCTTCTTTAAAATGCACCATCTAAAAAACGCCTGCCACCATTCTACAATACCAGCTTCAAAGTGGTAATTCGACCTTAACAAAACTTTAGCAGGAAAATAGCCAAAATATTTGTATCCCGTCAAGTATTCATGAATAATATCCTTGCCAACATATACTGGCTTATTCTTTACAACTAATTTTGTGTAAATTTTTATAATTGAGTCATCAGATAAAATCACAGCTGATTTATTACAAGTCTCCATATACTTTTCTATTTCATCAAGCATAGTTTCAACCTCAGTTGGCGCAGCGGATTCTTTATTTTGTGTGGGAAACATAAGAGTGTTATTAAGATACCACCAGGTATTATTCGAAATTTGATCTGTAGAGAAATCTTCACCATCAAATAAGTCAGCACTTGTCCATCTAAGTGCTATTCGATACCACAGTTGCGATATAAATAGATCAGTTTCATGTCCAATTTCTTTAAAGTATTCTCTCTTGGTTCCTAATTTTCTCTGTACATTTTCCAATCCTTCTTCGGTCATCAGTACAGGTCTCAAGAAAATTGGGAATTTATGTTCTACCAAACTTTTAAACGTATCATAGGGTACCAAAGGGGCCTGAATTGTAAGCCGCGTAATGTTATCACCTTGGTATACCGTGCTTATTAAGAAGAATGTAATTGGAACAAAGGCAAAACAAATAAAAATGCTCAGGTGATGTTGTAAAATCGTTGAAAGGAGATTGCAGCCTTGATTCATAAGTAATCCAACCAAATCAAAGCAACTATGAATAAACATCGCTATTCGATGGGATTCTTTCGTTTTTTGATGAGATAAAACCTTAAAAACTGCCAATATATTAAAAGTTGTGACCAATAGAACCCATGTGAGTGTGTCAAAAACAGTAAACAATTCTTTTAGTACGCTTATCCAGTGTGGTTGTTCTTTATGACAACTCACAAATTTTAGTTGTTCCTTTCGAAAAAGCAATCCAATAGATTGATAAAAACTTCGATGGAACTGTATATCGTGATGAAGAGCAGGCCTTATTTTTGGATGATAAGTTATGTCTTTTGTGGGGCAACTTGAAACGATTTTAGAGTCCATCCGCTTAAAGGACCTAGGGTCATAACCAGGCAAAAATGTTATTGTCGAGTTGTCTGAGAGTATGTCGGAAATTATGTGCAAATCTGCGAGATGTGTTATTGTCTCGATTGTATTGAAATTAAGTAAGCCAACGTGTTCTAGAACTGATTTGATTGTTCTTCGGTTTTTTCGTTTTAAATCGTCAAACTGGTCTATATACCAAAGTATTGAAACTTCAATGGAGTAAGGAGGTATTTCGTTTAGAGTTTTCTTAAATATAATATTATTCCACTGCCCATCAGGCGTTACAGAATGCGGCGTTTGAATAAGTTCCAGCTTATATTGATCACACGGATCGCAATATGAACAATGAATGTATAATTTACTTTGAGATCGGGATGAGATCAAAACTAATATTTTCTCTTTTAATCGTATCAAGTCAGGATGGTGAAGAACAGCTGAAATCCAGGCACTAATTTGACTGTTACTTGTGCAAATTGAATTCCCACTTAGATCACAAATGAGTAATGAATACTTTGGAACTGTATTGATGTAAATGTTTTTCCAATTCTTAGACGCATTGTTAAATCGATGGTTAATCCAAAACGGATCCTTTAACACAGTTCCGAAATTAGGATCCTGAAAGTATAGAGAAGGGTTGGTATATTGACTTGGAGGATTCAAATAAATGTTGGCTTCGCAGTTTATGTTTCGCGTTTTGATTATCTTAGAATTTGAATATGTTAAATTATTTAATAAAATCTTGTTGGTATTCTCCAGTAGTTTCAAATTATATTTCAAAACTATATATGAGCTATTCAGGTTAGCCACTTGCTTCAGTTCGTATGGATAAAGAAAGTATTCGTCTGAAAATGAAATGTAGCGGAGGATAAAAACAGGTTGCTTTACAATTTCAAAGTTAATATCAATCCCCTGAAAATTTATGATGTGAATTATGCAATTAGAAAACGCATTTGTCATAGCAATGTCCTTCGCAAAACCATTGGCTGAATTATGTCCAGTAGCTAGATGACTAAAAAATAGTGGGATGAATATTCGAGAAAATATGCTGTTGCAGTTTATTGCCATTCTGTAGAATTGAAACGCTATTACGGGAATCGTAGTTTTATCCTGAAAACGGATAAAAAAGTAAGTATTGCTTTAGTGCAAGCAAAGCTCAACCGATTTATTGCTGGTTAGTTTGACGAACAATGTTGTAATTTTAAAACCAAACGTACAAGTGAATTAAGTATGTTTATCAGTACCTTCTTGTTAAAATTTTGCTGGAATCCAGAAATCAAGATTGTATTGAATTAATGTTTTATATATCCTCTTATTGTTCAAAAATTGTTTTTATCTTTTGAAACCAAAATTCTTGACGATTAAGTTAGTGGTGCATTGTGTTCCAGCTTTACAAACTATGAACAGCGTAAATTGTGTTTAACTTGAAGCCAAAATGGCATAAACTATTGCAGGAAATGTGAAGTGATAAGAAAACAAAAAAATATTCACTTTGCCGATAAATCAACCTTGCATGTATTTAAAGAAATCATTAAGCGAAGAAACTGCAGGCATACAACTGAATGGTAAGAAATTAATTTTATATCTTAATTTTTCGACTATTTTCTACCGTAAAACGCCCAAGTAATAGTATAAATTATTTACGAAGTACTCATTAATACTGAAAAATGATTTTTGTTTGCAAATTAAAGTTTGTCATATGGAAAAAATGCATTGACGATAAAATAATGTGTTACACAAAGGTACAAATTATGTTGCATAATATATTAAACGAAAACTCGATGAATGCTCTAACGAGCTGATAAACTACAAATGAAAGAAATTTAGTAATTGCTATGAATAATTTTGGTTTATTATATAAGGACTAGATCTCGTGAAAATAATTTGAATTAGTTGAATGTGTTTTGAAATTTGCAGCATTACGTTTACGATACTTTTAGAAGATTTAGCCATCTTAAAGTAACAATGGTCTTTCTAATTCATGACAACAAAACTATCTGTATTCGAGGACACATTAGGTTTGGACAGAAGCCTGTAGTGACTCTTGGTGTTCATTTTAAATTTTATTGGTATAATTTAAATAAACTTAAAATTGTCAAAATAAATTCAAATTCAGAACACATTCTTCAGGTTTAGGGATTATATGATCAGATTGTAATTAAAACAGATGAATTTGAAAAAAAAATCCACGAATCTTCCAATGGTCCTCAAACATCATCATTAAATGAAAGTAAGAGATTTCGTAGTATTCTTTTTTCAAAAAGTCAATGGCTTTAGGAAACATTTTGAATTGTAAAATATATCATCCATCATTTTTCAATTGATTGAACAACAATTGTTTTCTGCATAAGAAGATAGTTTTATTTGCTACTTAAATTCACTCGGGAATCACTCCTAAGATCTTCATTGAAGCTTTCATAGGTAACACAAAACATAAATTTAGACATAAACTTAAGTTTGCCAAATCAGATTGCAGTACTTGTAAATTGATGATAGAATTTGGGATTTCACTTTAGTTGTAAATTTGTCATACTACTAATATTTATGTATACATGTGTCCAGGATGAGGTTGATAATGGTTTGACAATTTCATATGTTGTTTGCTGGAAAAGCATTACAGTTGAAGAGATGCACTGCATTGATGTCGTAAAATTTATGATTGAAATCAATACACGTTTTGTACAATTTAAAATCTTTCTTCCAAACCTGTAATTATGAACCAGTAGTGATTTTTACTCTTATAATTTTTATCGCTTTTGAAATATGTTTATTACTGTTTTATTGTTATCATTAAAATGTTCAATAAAGTGACAAAAATTAATTGGAGACAAAAAGCAAAATGCATAAGTTTATATAAGTTTACTAAAGTTAAAATACTAATGCATATATTTATAAGAATGCTGAAATATTTTGTAATATTTCAAATATGATTTAATTTTGAAATTTGAATTACAATATTCAATTTGGTTGTGAAACTATTTAAATGCTGAAACTAATGTTTAAAATTTAGATTACAAATGAATTCGTGAAGTCCAAAATATAGATAATGTTGTTTTGCTAAGTTTCTTAGTAAATAAATTGTTTTGGCTTAGATAAGCATGATTGATGCTTGTATTTTAGTGCCTTGCCTTGCCTCGGCTTAATTAAGACTCAGTAAGACGAGCTATTAAAGTGTTTTAGGTGCTAAACTGTACTGAACAATAACAAATATGTATTACTGATTTATAAAATATTCAAGCTTTGTGAATCACAGAAATAATTTACCACTCACGAAATATAATGGTTGACTGAAAATATAAATTGATTCAGTATGTTATGATTTACTCATATATAACTTGTTAGAAATTTGCTAATTTGTGTGAGTACTTATGTTATTTTGTATGCACGATTTATAAAGGTTAAGTTAAAATTACTTTAACTCCCGAAAACCTGAAGGGCAAATTATTTTTCCAGACGGAATGGCAACACTTTTCTTTTGCCTCTGTAACCCTGAGAAATCCAAATCGCAATCTGATTTGCAAAATTCTGAAATTTTTTAATTGTGATCCATGCCAACTTGCAGAATTTCAAAACAAGACTCAATATACGTTGAAATGACTCTAGTGCAAAAACAATGCTTGGAATCACAAGAAATGACAGCAGCATATAAAACACTACAGCAACATTACCTTTAAGTGAAAGCGGCTTAGGTATTCTCCAAAGGCTTTGAGCTAGTTTGTCTTCTTTCAAAGCATTTCTAGAGCTAATTGGCAAGTTTTCTTTTGTTTGTTTTACCCAGAGCCCTACTAATCCAGAATGAACCAAAGCAAGTAGACGCAAAGAAAATCGACGCGCACCAACGGGCATTTTGAAAAATTGCCATTGTCGCAACGAATTTTCGATAGGATTTGTACTGATATGCAAGTTTTCAGTTACGATACCTTTTGCCTTCGACAAATTCGCGTACATACTTGCAATACCATCAAAAGAGTCAACTAGCACATGTGACGTACATTTCTTTAGCTGCGATGGCAAATATGAAGAATTAGACATGTCCACTGCTTCCATTATATTTTTAGGTTTTATAAGCAATCGCAGCACTTTACCTAAAAAAGAGTCTATTTGAACTTCCGATTTGGTGTCGTTATTTGTGTTATATATCAGTTTCCTATTCTCACTTAGTTGCGTTTCAAGTTTTGTCTGGAGAATATCACGTACATACACATTGTGACTTATAGGCGAGTTGGGGTCCATAACTTGAATAGTGATGGACAGCATTGCAAGTACTGGCTTTGATAGTGTTTTGAAATAACCCATCACTGCCGGGCTTCCAGGTGAGTAAATGGAGAAATTATGGAATATAATTTCATCAAAACTATCTATCGGAGTATTTCTCAAGGGTCGACTCAGTCTGTTTATGTTTTCACCCTGGTAACTATAGCTGAATACAATGGCTGCAAAGTACCAAGGTGCAAAGCACCATTTCCATGTTTTTATGGCAGTGCAACATTGGCAGAGTAGTAAATTGTAAACAAATGTTACATTGGGAAATAAGTCTTTGTCCCTCTTTCTACCTTTTGTTTGATTCAGAAACAAGCCAGAAACTACAGCACTGATCAATAGAGCAAGCCAAACATGCCAATGAAAAGCTGATATAAAGTCTTGAATTGAAAGTCTATCAGCTTTCTTCAGAATCGTACATGAGAGAAAATGAAGAGGTAATGGTTCGTCGTGGAAAAGGTTACCTTGAATATACCGACCGGAATTGATGACAACATGAGGAAAGACTTTAAGCCCTCGTTGTAAATCACCTCCGTAAAATACTGTAGTATTCACAAATAGTTCAGCCAATAAGGAAAAAGTAATTATTTGAAAATTTGTTTTAGCCATCCACTTGTTAGCTACAGAAGATATTTGCACTTCTGATACAGAAACCACCAAACCTTCAACAGGTTCATCAAGAGACAATAAAAGTGACACTAAATTTTTATGCTTATTTAAATTCAGTGGAACTAAAGGCATGAATGAATACGTAAAGAATACCGTATCGACACATTCTTTCCATCCTGGATGACTTTTAATATATGCATGGTCACGTATTCCGCATACGTATTCAAATAGACTGAAAATTGGTTTCAAAGCTTCTCTTAAGCTTGCAAAGTATACCTGATTGACTGTGTATATGAAATCTGAACCTAGTGTAGATACCTTTAGTCGATACAATAACGTTGATGATGAAATTTGCGGCAAGCCATGGCTCAACCAAGTTTTGAACTCGAGACCAAATAAAGTGTCCGCTGAATCCAAAGCTACAACGGAACTAAACTTACTATGCTGCTCGACATGCATCCAAATCCAGTTGCTTTTGTGAAGGTAGGAGTCTATTTCAATAGTCATGTTCACGTTATAAATGGGATCCATAAACGAATCCGTAATAATTCTATTGAAAGCTGTCTTGTCCCTTTGCTGAGCATAGTTTCTATCAAATAAATTTAATTTCATTTCATCGGGTGGTCGAAAACTTTCCCATTTGAGACAATGAATTGGGTCCACAATCACAGCTACACCACATGTTAAACGAGGATGTGGTTGTGACCTAAATTTGAATTCTGATGGTGTTTTGTTCACACTAAAGGTTTCGTAAGCATTTCTGAGGTTTTGAATGCATCGAAAGTGGCCATTCACTTTGTCCAAGAAGTATTGGTGCAATGAAAATATTATAGGATATGAAGGCGGATCTAGAAAATAGTTTTTGCTGGCTCTAGAGTGAATTTGATTAAATATTATGTGAACTGTGCAAGACTGAAATAGTGATAAGGAATTGGTAAGGTTTAATAGGTGTAAAGGTTGCAAACTGGTCATCCTGTTAAAAAAATTCATATGATAAATAATTTAATAATTATTTTCTGTAGTAAATAATATCAATTAAGCAACGTACCTGAAATAATGTAAGTGATTCCTGATGAAAAACCAGTGTGATCAATTTAGCTAGTTGCGCTTAGTGTTTATATTTGGTAAATAGCAATGAAACAAAACTATTGAGCTTGGAAATGATAAAAACTCGACGATGAAAATAAAATTACTTATTCTACAACTAAAATTATTGCCAAACTTAAACTTTTCAATGCTAATATATTAAAAGAATTTGCTTCAACGTAGTTTCAAATGAATTTTGTAAAGTTTTGAGCAGCTCAAAATTTTGATAATTGTATAAGCAATATAATTTGGTTTTTACAACTGCCTAGTCAAATGACACTAGCCATAGGGCAATGTCTGGATATCTCCTTAGGTATTTCCTCTCCAACCCTGACTTACAAAACTTAAGTTCCTTGTTGTTGTATAATAATTGTAATTGTAATTGTAATTGTAATTGCCAAATTTATTCAAGTGGTTAAATAGTACAACGATCATACATAAGTTTAACACACCTAGGAAAACGAGTTTCATAACATGTAATAAAATACATATCTGTTTGCATGAAACAGTACCTTAAGCGAATAAGAACAAATAATAAATTATAGAAATAAAAAATAAAATATATTGTGTCATTTATAAATAAAATTTAGATAAATTGTGCTATTTCATTATTTTTCCGTTTATCCATAATCCATTTTTTGGTCATGGCATCAAAAATTTGTGCTCCACAACATTCCTTGATGTTTACTGGCAGACTATTCCATAACGTTATGCCTCTAAAAAAGAAGCTACTTTTTCCGTATTCAGTTTTCATTAGTGGCACTATGAAGTTTTTTTCTTGTTTCGAGCTCCGTGTTGTTTCACCTCTCTTTTGAAAGTTTTCAAAACATTCTTTTACTGGAGACTCTTTCCAAATTTCTTTAAATACATAATTCAAAGTGTACATGTTTACTCTTTCATGGCATAGCAGCCAATTTAATTGTTCCAACTTGTCAATTTTGGTCATTTTATGCTTGGTTTTTGCCTTAACCACGATTTTGGCGAGGCGTAGGATTATTTGGTTGATTCTTTTAGTTTTAGTCAGGGGAAGATTTCCCCATATAACTAAACAGTAATCTAGTTTTGATAGTACTAGAGAAGTCGCGAAGATGTGTCTCCATCTTGGGGTAAAATATTTTTTATATCGGTTGATCATATACAGCCTTTTCGTCATATCTTTACAAGTATTTTCGTAATGGGTCTCAAATTTTAGTTTAGCGTCTAATACTATTCCAAGATATTTAAATTCGTCAACACATTCGATTAATCGGTTACTTATTTTTAGTTTTAATGTTTCACTGTGTCTAAGTCGAAACACCATACATTTAGTTTTTGCAATGTTTACTTTCATTCCGTTGGCTTTACACCATAATTGTAAGTTCAATAATGATTTTTGTAGTTTTTCTTGCACTTCTTGTACTGTTTTGCCCTGTGCATAGATGGCGAGATCATCGGCGTAATAAGTGAACTCGCACTGTTCAAAAATTGCACTCGTGTCATTTATATAAATGCAGAAATTAAGGGAACTGTTGCATGAACCTTGTGGAGTCCCTTGTGTCATCCAAATGGGATCTGACCTTTGTCCATTTTTGCATACAATAATTTGTCGGTTCGTAAAATATGATTTGAGCAGCTCTAGTAGTTTTCCTCTGACTCCGTAGTTGTAATATTTTTCAAGTAGCTTGTTGTATTGCACACAATCAAACGCTTGTACGAAGTCCACAAAAACTACACCCGTGAGGTTTTTCTCGTCTGCTGCTTTTTTAATGCTGTCAGTTAGCACGGCGATTGCACTTTGTGTTGATCGCGATTTTCGGTATCCATGCTGTTGCTTCATTAGAACATTGTTTTGCTCAAAATGATTAGTAAGCTTTTTGTGTAGAATAGATTCAATTATTTTAGTTGTTGTTGGTAGTACAGATATTGGTCTGTAGTTCTTTACATCACTTCTTTCGCCTTTCTTTTTATAAATTGGGGTGATGTGAGCAATTTTTAACAAATCTGGGTAGACTCCTTCTTTAAGCATTTCGTTTATGATGTGTGTCAGATGAGGAGTAATATTTAATGCACATGATTTGAAAAATCGTGCAGGTAAACTATCTCTTCCACTTGGTTTGTTAGTTTTTATCATTTCAATTGCCTTTTGTACTTCTTCTGCAGAAACTTTGAATGATGTAAGTATATTGTCATCGTTCCATCCATCGTCGCTCTGGTTAGTTATAGTTGGCAATAAAAAGGATTTATGCAGGTTTTTAGGATTTTGTGTGAAGTGCTTTCCTAAAGCTGACAATTTTTCTTTTTCATTCAATATGATTTTTGAATTTATCTTAATACAAGGAATATCGTGATTGGAAGATGTTCTTCCAACTTCTGTGTTTAGGACATTCCAGATTTTCTTTGAGTTGGTGATGTCTTCTCGAACAATTTGTTTGATTACGTTCTTTTTTAATTGAATTTTGCTGTATTTAATTTTGTTTCTTAAATCTTTAAATACTTTCATTGAAGTCTCGGATTTTTCTCTGCGGTGCTGTTTTGTTGCCTTGCGCAACTTACGATTTAATGAATTATACGTAGCATTCATCCATGGCTTTTGTTTTTCTCTGATGCGTATTTTTAGTGATGGTGCATGGCAATTAAGAACATGAAGTAGAATCGTTTCAAACATAAGATATTTTTTGTTGACATCACTGCAGTACTCAAATATCCACCATGGTGCTTCACTTATCATGGTTCTCATCTTTTCATAGTTCGTAGATTTGAAACTTCTCATTGTGACCGTTTTCACAGCTTGTTTTGGCGTTTTTCCTTTTTTTCGACATGTGTATATTAGATCGTGATCGGATATTCCAATACACATTGTCCCAGTTGCATTGTTGAGTAGTGGCTTGTTTGTGAAAATACAGTCGATCAAAGTAGAGCTGTTAACTGTATTTCTGGTTGAGTCTTTTATTATTTGTTCAAAATTAAAGTCACTCATGATTGCTGTGATTTGCCGTTTTGCTGGTCCATTTTCCATAAAGTTGATGTTGATGTCTCCTATTATGTAGCATTCCTCTGATTTACATTGCTTGAAGACTTGTTCCAATACACATGTAAGTTCATGAGTCTTTTCTGAAGGTGGTTTGTAAATCACAACTATGTGTATTCTTGGAATATATTCATGTTTAATGCTAATATGTAGTAGTTCTGTACAACTTTTTACTTTATAAGTATGTACCAGTGTGTCGTAAATGTTTTTTACATAAAGTAGAAGTCCACCACCTCTTTGTCTATGACTTGAGACAGTGGATCTGTCTTGGCGGTACAGATTGTATCCAGAAATAGATAGTTCATTATCGTCAATGTAATTTGTCAGCCAAGTTTCACTTATACCAAACACATGAAACTGGTGCTGGTTGATTAGATGGCATATATCATCTTTTTTGTTAACTGACATGATATCTCTAACGTTTAAATGGCCAATTGGGATTCCTGCAAGTTTTGGTTCACAGGTACTTGTATTTGATTCTGAGTCACTTGAGCACAGCATTGGCTTGTTATTTTCGTCTGTACATGAAGGGCAAGTCCAGTAAAAATCGTCATGTTGAAATCTTGGGGTACTCTTTTTAATGCAGGCTCTGTGGTAGTACTTTTTGCATTGATTACAATTTGTACTTATCCAGTTTTTTCTCTGCTTATTGCATATGGTGCAGACTGGTGGTGTGTGGTTTGTTGTAATGCAAGTTTTACATGTCCATTCTTCTTGTTGTAGTAGGTTGTACTTATCAACGTCAATATTTAGACATGTCCGATGGAAGTGGAGCTTACATTTTCCACATTGAAGGTCCTGTTGTCCCTTTTTCTTTCTTAGGTAGCACAAGTTACAATACATGTCTACGTTAAAGTTGATAAAGGGATGATGATGATGATGATATTTTCTTTTCGGCGCAGTAAAAAATTTGCTTGAAATTTGCAAATATTACTGAATTCGTACACTTTTCACTTGAACTAATGAAATTCTTGGGCTTGTAACAGTAAATGGAGCTGTTTGATGTATTGCACGAATTTTTTTGATGGTTAGTTATTTTTTTAACAAATTTATTTTGGACCTTCACTAAACACACGTGCACTTGACTTGACTGACAGACTCTCTCGAGCTTACTAGCTTACGTATATAATGAGTTTGGTAGAGCTAATTATATTCTAAAATCCCATTAACCAGGTTTATAGGATCTTAGCACCAATTCTTTTATAAGTAACCATGCCTCAATATAAATACTTATATGGTTTAAAGTTTAAGCGTGTCAATGATCAATCTCTGCGGGTAATTAATGTCTTACCTAATGATAGAAAACTAATATTTAAGCATAACCAGAACCAAAAGCTTTTACCAGAAAAACAATTAGGTCACATGGTTAATCATTAAAAACGGGTAATTAAAGTAGTTCTTACAAGCGATTTTACATACTCGTTAAGTTTTAAGTTTGAAAATTAATCAAGTCTTTGAGTAGCTCGCCGCTCCTATAGCAGCAGAGGTAAATCTTTATTTTGGCATTTGAATATTTTGAGAGGTACTTCAGCTGAAATCAAAGATCATTGTTCCAACTTTACTATCAAAAGTAGAATCATTTCAAAAACAATTTAGGAAAATTTGATGACAACATTAATTTTGGCATGATAACTACTTACACTTTACGATGACACTGTAAAAAACCAATTGAACAGCTTACAACAAAATTAGCAAGAAAACAATGCGTGTTACAAAATGCACCAAATTTCAGAACATATATAAAAAGTTACTAAGCCATAAACTTTGCTAACACCTCAAACTTCAGCTTGTAGATTTGTCGAGTTATTTTGGATGTTCCGGTACGTAAAAATGTAGTAACTAGTGCTATTTATTAACTAAGAAAACACTATAATAGCTTTTATTGATTTTCTTCTCTACTTAGTCAATTCTTATTTATCAGTGTTTTTGGAAATTACTTTTACAATTTAATTTACATTTATTCTTCATCTCTTACAAATTTATATTTAGTTCCTGAAAATATGTAGTCCCTAAAACTGTTCTTTGTGACTATGCATTAGAAATTTGACCCCAAGATAAGCTACGATTGGAGGATAGTGATACCTCATCTCAATTAAAAGGTTCTGCACTCATACCTTACTCGAATTACATTTGAGAATAAATTTTATATCAAATAAAAACTTGAGATTTGTGCTAAAATTCAACCCGAAATAAGCAGTTGTTTTGATCAAAAGTGTTTTTTGGAAAACAAAGTATCACCATCATTACAGTCTATTAAAAAGTGTTTTATATAACCGCTCTATAATATTTAATTGTTTTTGGTATTACGTGATATATCAATATAAGTGGGCTATGGAAACATAAAACTATTTACTTACATTTGAAAAACGAATTCAGTTTGTATTTTCTTACACAGGATTACCAGTATTTACTTTGCTTCTTTCCATTTTTAAAGAAACGTTTTTATTTATGCCAGTTTGTTGATTATTACGTAGATTAATGTATTCATCGTAGTTATAATTTTAGTTTGTTTGTCTGTCTGTCTGTGTGCGCTCTAACTTTGAAACACGAAAACCGATTTACATCAAACTTGGCACACAGACACTTCAGGCCAAGTAATCCATCGCTAGCGATTTTCAGCTTCCGGGGTCCAACCCCCTCGAGACAGCGGGGTCAAACAGGTCACATGTTGACTTATGGAGGAAATGTTTTTATTGCATATTTTGATAGAGGAGTCAACGTACAAACGCGATACGTATACATACATTCATCTACGTACTCATTTTCATGACTTTTCATGACTTGTTTATTTAACATACTACATTCATGAGAGCTTTTAAAATATATTTTTCTTTCTAAAAACATCTCACAGCAATCAGTTCACGTGTTATTTTGTATTGTCCCATGATAATATTCTAAAGTTTCTACACTTCTTTCAAAAACATGCATACATTTTCTCCATGTGATGAGAGAGGTGGATTAAAGTATAAAGTTGCTGTTATAATAATATAATAGAATATCTCACTAGAAAATCAGCTAATATTTAATAAGTTTAAAGATTAATCTAAAAATTATGCAAAAAAAAAATTGCTTGTAAGGGTTAAATGTAATGTAATGCAGCAATATTTGTGTACCACTATCTAAACATTTTGACTTATCTGTAATTTTACGAATAATAATCATTATTTCTTTAATCATTTAAATAAAAACAACAATGGTTCATGTGTAATAATTCTCTGGAATTTAATTTCCATGAATGATCAAGTGATGTAAAACCTTATAGGACTATAAATACACCCAAACAGTAAAATACTTTTGAAAAGTTTCCGAATCATAATTCTTATGATTAGTTATTTTTGAAAAAGTAAACATGCCTTCAGAGTTTTATGAAAATAAAAATTGTTGAAAACACAAAATACTAAGATTTAATTTAGAATTTTAAATATTTGGAAGACGTAATGCATGCATTATATATGCATGCAATCGATTTTTGTAGAACAATTAACCGCTTGTAAAAAATATAAATTGGTTATTGGAAAAGTAAAACCTAACCCATATTAAACGAAGTGGTTATGTTCAACAGTAAAACAAATATATGCGGAATTTAACACCAGAAAGAAGCCAAACGAAGATCGATTGTAATTTCCGCCATGTAGACATACATAATTATAAAATGCAAGCCAAGACTGACTAACTGTAAGTCTTTTTTATACAATTGTAACGATTGTGGTCATTTGACCTTATCGTTATTTTATGTTTTTAAACTTTCAATTTCTAAAATATTGAATACAAT
>JAQFXM010001563.1:0-30913 GCA_034693345.1 Entomobrya multifasciata | reverse complement strand
CAGCCCGTCGTGTCATTAGGACATCCCCAATCAACCTATCATATAGAGGAAATCAGAGCATCTATGAAATAATGGCACTAGTCGCCTTGTATAAACTAAAATATAAATTTCATAAGCTTCAATTTCACATAAAATAGTTTGCACAATGAAAATATAAACACTTTTGCTAAAGCACATCTTTTGGGTTTTCATCTTAGCTCATCATACACATTCACGCACTTTGTACCTAGCTCCGTCCGTTGAACTGATAAAAAGCAGCTTTACTAATATGCGATTTGACGATGTCATAGTCATGGCTTAGCTTATGAGAGTGTAAGAGTGAGAGCTGTTGTTGTTGAGCCTATGGGTAATGATGAGTCTCTAGCTTGAAACTCACGCACACACGATATACTCCAGCAAGTTTACAGAATCACCCTTTCAGTCTTGGACTAACGCTGGGATGAGAAGCATGTCTGTACGTTTCTCGTTTTCAAAGTTACTTGCGTGTGTTTTTCTCATAGTGCATGCAAGTGAGAGTTGAAAAGAGCATTGTGCTTTTTCTCTTAAGACAGTTTAGTTTTTGTGTGTGTTGGTGAGAAAAAACAAGTTTTCTTGTTTTACTTCTCCCTAAGAAAAAAAGAACAAGCAAATTGTAGAGTTTTTTCTTCTCTACTTACTTACCGCCTTCCCAAAAAACCGTATTATCATTATACCTTTTCGCTAAATAATATTTTTTTGGTGATTTTTTACAACTAGCCATTGGGCATATATGTCATCCCCTAGCCAAGCCAGGCTCATCTCTTTTTAAAAAGAAAGAAAAAAAGTTGTTTAAAAGAACACGAAAAAAATAAGTAATACCAGTGAACTATGTCTGTGTTTTTATTAGAAACACGACAGTAATTTGTGAAATTTTCCTTATTTTATGGACATTATTAACATTACCCAAACTTTTATGAACACGCGTGAAAGAAAATAAAAATTGGTAATGGGGAAGCTTATATTGTTTTTTACACTTAACAAAAAAAATTGCCAGTGGCCTATCATGCATTTTACTCTTGGTAAAATGTAAATAAGTAATAATAATACGTGGGCATACAATCAAACATACCTAATCTTTTTACACGACAAGCAAACAAAAAAAAGTTTCATGAGCAAGAACAATTTGTTGTTTAAATAACCATTTTTCTGATAAGGAAGTGTTATATTTAAGTATAAGTTGGTAGAAAAAATCAAAGAATAAAAAAATTCCTTCAAGAATAGACCGCTCCCGAAAAACTGACAGTTTACATTACAACATAACAACTCCCCACATTCATTTCACTTGTTTATTGTATTCAAGGTTGACACTCTGGATGAATCAGTGCGTATGAGTGGGTGTATAGGTATTCTACTAGTGCGTACGTAGGTGAGAGCCGAGTGTGAGGACACCAAAAATAAGATCTTTTTCCCTTTTATCTGCCAAAGCCGGTATGTACTGTCAACTAAGAAATCGTGCTGTTTGTGTGTAAATAAGAGTGAAAAGAAGGAAGGAGGAGGTTTTGATGCTGTGAAATGTTCATCACTATCATCAAACATCAAACATACTTTTGTGATCGAAGGGGATTCTTTCTTTTCATCTGTCGTGCGTGGATGTGATGATAAATCTATACTTTGGCATTTAGCCTGTATTTTACAGAAAGAAGAATATTTATACAAAAACACCATTCATGAAAATATGTGACATTGACACTTGTGCACAGCTAAAAAAGTGGGATTGGAAATGTGTTTTATGAAAACGTGTTGTTTGGAACGCAAATGGAAAGGATTAAAACATTTTTTGGCTGCTTCCTCGGTCGTTCGGTCGTTTCAACTTGCAATTTAGGTTGCTTGATATTTAGACTTTGTGTGCTGTTTTTTACAACACTTCCTTTATTGACGTGTGCGTAGGCAAAAGCACAACATATAAAAACGAAAACATCGACAACAGCAATATAGAATTTTCGCGAGCTTTGAATAATGGATAAAGGAAATAGATATGGTCGGCCACTTTGGATCCATATTTCACGTTCCCGTTCTTGTTGTCGAATCCTACCTTTGTGGGGTGTCCATTTTATTTCAGCTTTATCAGACTAAAGAACAACAGAGTGTGCAATATACCAAGTAAAATTTGATGTTGATGACGATATGCATATTATAGTGAGTTGAGTGATTGAACGTGTTACTTTACTACTTTGTTTTTGTCGTATAAAATACTGAATAACAACCCAACAAACATTGTAGTTGTACTAAACGTCATATCGCATTTAAAAATTGTGAACACATTTTACTTTAATAAGTGAGCATTGAGGGAGTTTACTGTATTCCTGAGGAGCAGAGGTGCCACTGTGTCGAACCAATAAAATTATTCAATGTGAGATGTACCCATTTTAAAAACCTTATGTGTATGCTTATTGTTTTCGTTCCCCTCTGATAACAGGAAAAAAACACATTACATTTTGGTTATTGACTTCACCGGTGAAATGGTGACTAAACTACTTGAATCGATTCTTTCAACTTGATGAACTAACTGGACTATCAACCAAACACGGAAAAGGGTTAAATCATATACCTTCATTTCACTTCGCCCTCTTCTATCGTTCGTCTTATGATTTGTCTTGTCCTCTCAACCAACCAAGCAAATTAAGTTGGACACATTAGAAAAACGAATGCACGAAAAGGGGTACGTAATAGTGCATTGAACATTTGCATGAAAGTTTTTCCTTCATCCAGTAGAGAATTCAAATTGCACACACGTGAGCCTGCTCGCCTTGCAATACCAGAGAAAAAACTCCCCAAAGTGGTGAATCATACATTTGTTCGATAAAAACAAAATATTATTTTGTTTTGTGACTGCACATTCATTTCGACATTTATTGAAAATTGCATATTGCACAACCTTGCCCATGAATTTAAGGCAAGTAAATGTATGGAAATATTTAGTATAGTGCCAGTAATGCGTAACGTACATGTGTAAGAAAAGGGGTAACTAAACACTTTCTAACAGTAGCAGTATATCACTGTAAGAGGGAAGAAATATATTATTTTAAATACAAACACTTGGAGCGTAGAGAAAAATTCAGAAACCTCACAAGTTTCTGTAAGAAATATTTCACTTGATTTAATGAAAAAGTGTAGTGATTTATTTCTCAATAACACAACATTAGATTCGCAGGAGAGAGAAAACTGGAGAAAAAGTGTATCTGGCTTCATGTAAACATTTTTTCGCAGAGAGTGTAAATGTTGTTAGTGAGGATGAGGATGTAAAACATGGAATGAAAACTGGATAACTATGTATTGTTGTGATTGTGTTTTCAAGGAGAAAGCAATCGTAAAACGGTAAGCGTACACTTATTTTTCCTATAAATGGATATTATCGTAGAGCATAAAAGAAAAGCCGAGTGAGAAAACGGTAATCGTCAAGCTTGGTTGTGAAGGTGGAAGGAAAAACACACTTTTGCAGTTTCACAAAGTGTTAATATGATATAATCATACTTACGCTTACACAGTATGAACTTTTGTTGTTCGTGAATGGTTTTCGGTATTTACAAACGCAACACTTGTTAGTTGTTGAACTTATTATTGTGAACCTAAATAAAAACCTGAGCACAAACCAGGAAACCCGTTAAATTGGAAGGGAAAGGAACAAATTGTAAAGAAACTAAGGTGAGTAAGAAATTATATTTAGCAAATTTTCAGTTATGGCTAGCTTCAGCTTCTAGTAATATGTAATAGATGTAATGTAATGCTTACCTTGTTCACCGCACGGTCACCACTTGCTTGTAAGTGTAGTAATTTTAGTTTGGTAAACGGAAGAGAAAGTCGTGATATGTTACGCAACTTGCAGAATATTCCGCAAAAACAATATTGGACAATCTCATGTAAAATTTAACTAGAACTGGTTGAAATTCCCAATTACTTACATTAACAAATCTTTCGGATTGCAAGAAAAAGGTTCTAAAAAAGAAGAAAAAAGTTGCTCTTTGTAAACTTGTAGGCGTATAAAAGCGAAGGTTTTATGTTTGAACTTTGTAAAATGTGAATAAGAGAGAATTAAAGCAGCAGAAAATTTATTTTTACTGTGTACTTGTTAGCAATACACAAAAGTGCTGACACTGTTACAAAAATAATTAGCAAAACAGCCTTTTAAGTCAAAATTAACTCTGGGACTTATTATAGTTATAAATAGCTATCATATATAATTTCCCATGGCTCGTAGCTATCATCATATATGTAAATGAGACAAAAAAGTTTTTAGTTACTTTTCATATTCCATAAGAGTTCAGCTTGTTTCATTTCATTCAACACACAACAAAGTTCGCTGAGCAAACAGAACAGAAAATTACTATTATTTCATATTTGCGTGTGTACATTTTCTTTTTATCCATTGAAGAGAAAAATGAAATTGTTTTAGTTATATCTTTGGCAAAGATAATCCCCTAAATATTGAACTCAAACAAGCACCAGTAGAACAAATATGGAACAAATATTTCAATTAACTACCAGGGACATAGAATATTAATGTTTATTTAAAAAATGAAAGTGAAATGTTTTTACTTTACTCTTTTCATTACTCAAGGGAAGTAACATTTTAGTTTACAAACGTACGAATCATTTAGTGTAATACTAAGCTTATTCCACATTCTTTCTACTAATTTCTTCGACATATTTCTGCGTACTGTCACACAGTTCTATAGTTTTCTGAACCTGATGACATCTGAACACATGCATACATCACGCAAGAAGTATTAAAAAATGTGACGATCATCTTTCAAATTGACTCATTTCGTCATGGATCATGCGACAGACGAACGAAAAAATCAAAATTGATTATTGGTTCACAATATGACAGATACAACTTAACATAAACAAAAAATACTCATCATGAGTATCATATTTGTTTATCTCTTACGTGGCTTATGATAAAGGTCATCCAACAGTACACTGGACTGGATGTGTAAGTAAACAGGGAAAGGGATAAGGATAACTGTTTTTCTTCGTTTACACTTTACACCATAAAAACTACTTACCAATATTATTTTGCCACTACTTGCATTTGTCTAATTGGATTTCTTCAGGTCAAGCTCAACATGTCTGGGGTTTATACTTAATGGGTTTTACTTTCATTCTCAGTTTCTCATCCTCCCACTACAACTGCTCACTGCTTTTTTATATACTTTGAAACAACGGGCACGATTGCTGGAACGAATGCTTCTGTCTTGCTTATTGCTTTTTATTTATTTTTGCCATCAACATCCCTGCAAGGAAGATATATGAGACTTCACTCGTTCCATTTGTTCTTCCAGTTCTTTTTTCTTTCTGTAGCAAACAACTGTTGTACAGTAGAAGGCACTGTCATACATTTTCATAGTGTAATTACATAAGTAGTGGAGAAGTAGCCAGAGCCAGGGTTTCCTTCTGCAAGGCCATACTCTAACTTTATGATAATACATATAACTACACAACATGGCATTGGCATAGCCTAAAAGCTTTTCCGGTTTTACTTGATCCATTAATCAAATTACACATTAATTAGAGGAGTTAGTAGAGCCGCTGTTTCTATTGCTCTCTAGCACGAAACGTATTGTTTGCAAAAGAACAGAACGAGTGGAGAAACGATCTTTAAAATAATTTTCCAGATGAGATTAGTACAATCAAGCGCTGCCAAAATAAGCTTTATCTAAACCAAAAACTAATAAGAGTACAAATCTAGTTTGGAGTTAAAATGTGTTTTCCAACTCCAACTCCCACACACACGTGTTTTGTACGCCAGTGGACATTCAGAACATTTCATCTGACATGACGTCGTGTTTTCATTCAAGCTAAAACCTGTCATTTTTTCATTCAACACGTTAACTTTGCTTTTCCAATTTGACATTGGCATAAAAAAGAGGAACAGCAGCAGCTACATTAATATGCTAATAGTTAATGTAATGTAACACCACATAAGGAATTCATGACTCAGCACATGTATTTGAACCAATGAACTTTCAAAAAATCAACATTCTAATTCGCTTTCAAAATAAAATAAAAATCCTTTCCTGACTGTTTTACACTCACAACACAACAGTGAAATGAAGATGATGATATAGAGGATTTATTGTAATTTTTATCATAAACCCGTCCAAATTCAATATTGTATAAATACGATGATCCATACATGTTCACTCCTCCACTCTCCTTTCGTATGATTTTTTTCACTTCATGACTCTTCACCAAAAATTTTGAGCGCTGAATGCTGACAGTTAGTCAGTAAAGGCAATATCACTAGGCCCAAGACATGATCATGAACTGTGGAGCTAAGCGTGTTAGCAATGACAAGCTATATTTTGGAGAAAAAATTATGACGACGATGACGAGTCTCTGGATGGATATACAACATAAACCAATCAACATCACCATCATGATTGTCAGCTAACAATTTTCAATTTTCTATGTGGTTCGTATAACATCGTACTACGCACACACACACGCGTTGCGTACTGCTGGATGTTTGTTTAATAAGTTTTATGTGGATTTTACAGCATAATTTAATTGGAATTGCAAAATTATATGTGATGTGAATTACTACAGATTTGCTTTATCTCGCGCTTGTTGTAACAATATATGGTGACAATCGCTTATACTCATACTCTTTCATTTTAATAATATGAATGTAAATTTTGTGTATGTACTTCTTGTTCAATTATTATGTGCTGAATATTTTATATTGGACAGTCATCAAATTGAAGTTTTATCTTTCATTTGACACTCACGAACGATAAATTTTCAGTAGAAAAGCTTAAACATAGTATCAACACTTTTACTTTGACTTGGACTTATGTAAAAGTTTATAGTAAGAAAGGAGAATCAAAGAATCTTCTATCTTATGCATTCGCTGTGCTACTTATGAAAGAACACAAAAAGCTTACGCCAAAAGATACCTTCAATATATTTCCTATGCGAATTTGTGTGCAAAGCAGTTTCACAACTACCTTACAAACGCAGTATAATTAAGTAAAGCTAATATACAGCAAGAGAAGTAAGGTATGCAAACAATTAAGTTGCGAAATCTGCAACAGTTCTTCCTTTTCAGTGAACTTTCTCCATAAAAAATTTGCAAGAGTTTTCTTTACTACTACTCCTTTCATAACAAAGTTATTATCTTACACAAGAGGATGAATATAGCCAAAGTATGGAACATATTTTCACGCCACAATGGAACCATTTTTGGCATAAATGATTCATACTCCTTACATAAATAACAGTTTTGTTTTGATTATATATCCATGTCGTACAGATAATGTCTTTATAACCACATCAGTATTTGGGTAAACAAAATTCTGGTATTATTAACATTATCCTGTCTGACCACTATTATCACAACGGCTAAACAAATATTTAATGATGCGAGAGATTATTGGTATTCCAAGTTATTATTACTTCTACTGCAAACAAGTACAAACCGCAGAGGTATCATTTACCTTCATATTATTCATAAAGAATAAGCTGCACAAATAGAATAAAGCTATGTTAAAGTAACGATGATGCAGCAAATACACACATGATGTAGAAGCAATAAAGCCCAGCACCCAATCGAAAATTTATTCCGAAATGTTCCCAGGGTATGAATAGCTTCAAGTGATCATTGTTTAAAAAGTATACTAGCGTTACTTCAACATTACGCATTATGCATACATATTATATATACTTTAAGTATGTACGCACGCATTTGCTTTATAAATTCTTTTGGTGTGCGTTATCTGAAGTGTTTAAAGAGGGCACTTTATAGCTAAACTTGTCATATATTTTTTCATGATGAACTTTCCCTCAAATAATGCATGGAATAATGTGTATATCAAAATGACAATAATCTAACGGGTGGATTGAATCTCTAGTGATGAGAAGTATTCTGAGTGAATAGGAAGATTGACAGAGCTATTGAATAGAGAAACAAATTGCTTGCTTCATTCATTTGGGTATGGGTATATTAGAAAAGCCAAGATAATCCCTTGTAAGTTTATTTTACACTTCTGCAATATTTAATGATTCGTTTTGTATGAATGAGGGAAAATCTGAGAAGGCACATATTGAATTGTCAACTTGGTAGTGGGAAAAATCAGAATTTGATAGAATCAGTTGATCAAATCAAACCACGAAATCATCATGATCGCCATCAGCAGCAAAGCAACAAAAGCTACCGTGCCACTGCCACCAGTTTTCACACTCTTTGTTACAGTTTCAAGTGGTGTGTGTGCGTGTGGATGCGTTAATGTGATGCATGACGTATGTATGAAGTTGGAAAATGATGTTGACTATGCGATACAGCAATATACTTCTGCTAACGAAAACAACAGCATAACTTAAACACGTCGAAAAAAAGTTCATCTCTCCAGTCAGATGCTTTTCAGCAGAACATGTCCTGCAGCAAATCAAACTAGACTACCACTATATATTATACTGGCTTCTGCATAAAAATAATAGCCGAAAACCAGTAACTTTCATTGTACTCACTAGACAGATAGACAGAAAAGCAGCAGAGCAGACCTTTCTGACTCGAACTGATATAAATACAAAATGTATAAGTTTCACATGGAGAAATTCGATATTGAAACCATGTGAATCATCACATCATCTCCTTTTTTGATAGTTGCGTGCTCTTCTGTCACTCTTCCACTTGAACATCATTCTTCTCTCTCTCTCTCTGTTCACTTCTCTCTACAAATATTACAGTTCAGTGGCAAACACACTGTCACTATTCAATTCAATGTTATTCAGAAGAGAAGGAGATATTCAGAGGAAAAAGTACAAAAGTGGTTGAAGGAAAGTGCAACGTTGGCAATTTAGTGCCAACGCACAACACAATAACAACGGTTCTGTTGTCAGTTTCTCCTCTTCACGCATCTGCTTATCAAAAGTACTTCTTATTGCTGTGTATAGGTACATAGGTATATAGTTTGCCTGATGCCTACTGCTGCACCAAAAACGTGTTTGTTTTCTCTGTGTGCACATCAGTGGTTTAGCCAAACTTCTCTGTAGCCATGTTTTTCTGTTCATGCATGTTCCTTTTCTGATGTTTGAGTAGGGACTACTTTTGACTCTTTAGTTTTGCTGTTGACTACCACACTGACAGACTGACTGAGAATACAGCTACTGTGATACAAGGTACAGAAGAGGAAGGAATCATTTTGTTTCCTGGAGGAGGATTTTAGAAACTGTAACAGAAGACTAGCATCAATGCAAGTATATAACATTGCCATGAACTTTTGAGAATGGGATGCAGATTGAATTTGATGGAAGACGGTGTGAGGTTATGGAAAACTGGGTTTTCCTTGAATGAAAATCTTTTCTCATGCTCCCTCCCTGTTTTCCCAAATCTTTACAAAAGAATATTCCATTCTGTGTAAAAAGTAAAGCCAGCAGCTTAGCTTAAATGTCTCAGGCAGGATCAGATAAGAAAAGATGTTTGATATCTCTACATACTATGCGTATCAAACATTGTACACGTCAAGTTTTTACCTAAAACATTTCATCGAACTACTCCAAGTCAAAACTTTTACTTTTTGACAGCAGGAGGAACACACACGGAAAGTAAGCTGCCTACAGAAACTACGATAGACTAGAAATATAAATAAACTAAAGTATCATATCATATACCAAAATATAAACCTGCTAAACATGTTCACAATTTGATAGTAAAGTTTTAAGCTAACTAGTAGGTTTGGAAGTTGAAGGGATGGATGTGGAAAATAGGATATTTATATAACACGTAGTACTGTATGTCTGTATGCATATGCTTAAGTTCGCAGTACACACCTCATCTTTCCTCTCCGTGTGTGTCTGCTAGTTTCAACACAAAGCAATCCATTAAGAATTATAGAGATTTCATGAAGCCTGATCCGGATATTTGGATTTATCACGCATCAAATGGAACACAACCGCACTACCATACCAGCAAAGCAACGAACGAAGTCATAGAATGAGGATGCTGCAGAATAGACCAGTTGTATTTGTTCAAATCTGCACTGAAAAGTTACTTTTACTTAGTGGAACCTGCTCTTTGCCTCTTTTAGATAGAGTGTGACTGTTTTTCGCTAACATGAAGAATACAGACAAGTCAAATAAAACATGACACAATTCCAAATCCGGTTTGAAGTAACCTATCGCTGAAGTGCGAGATCATTCAATAGTTCAAAGTTCGAACTATTCTGCAATGTTAAAAATAATTGATGATACCAAAATTAATGATGACTGTTCCATAGTCATACTGCTCCTGGAACATATGGAAAATTAAATGATGCACTCTAGATAAAGTCATTGGATTCCTTGGAGTAAAAAATGAGTAAAGGAAGTCAGGGATGAGCTAACAGAAATAATTGGAAGTAAAACAAAAATCCGTATATCTACATTCTTAACTTTGCGTTCATCTTATTTTAAAATATACTACACTACCCGTTACATGCGCATTAGTAAAGGCACTTGAAAAATTGTCGTGCTGTGACAAAGCTGGCGATGATATTACTTTAATCTGGCAAATGTGAAAGTAGAATTTCGTCTAAACTACACAAATGTATAAAGTTGGTCTGAAAACTCATAATCGTTCCAGTTCCAGCATTTCTTTTGATCCATCCTGGATAATTTATTGTGACCAAAGATTATCTCAATCTCAGTGGAGATATAAAAATCAACATTTCACGAGAAATGTCCTTTTACATTCTCTTCATCCGTGCACATTTTAAAAATAAAATTGATTGCGCTACACTAGAACGCGGAAACGGAACACCTAAAGCAGAGCTAAATATACAGAGCTTCTGTTTCAAAAGGCTTCCAGAAAAGAAGATATGTGTACTTACTTCTCTATGAAAGTAAATTTTTAGTAAAAAAGCTGTCTCACTTAAAAATAGATGATATGTATACAGCTTAGAAAGTTGAAAGAGACATATATGGGTAATAATGTGTACTTGCCCTTGGTCGGAAATTGCAGTTTCACTCCTTTTTTTCACAAACTGTTTTAAGAAAAACACTTTTTTAACCAGTAAAATATACTCCCATTCACTCCTTCTCCTGTGTGCCTCTTTACATTACACCTCTTCAAGTTCCTATGTTTTTATTCATCTCTGCTAGTTATGTATGTGTGCAAGAAGAGAGTCATAGTCATGAGATGTGCTGTTTCTTCGCATTATATTTAGCTTATCGCCAACTTAACTTTATTTCACTGGCTTGACTTCTACTTTTCCTTTCTATTAAAAGAGCTATACTCAAAATGAAAACTCTCGTTCTCAATTTCTGGCAAAGTAAGAAGTAAGTAACAGCAGCAGACCGAGAAGTAGTATAGTAGATCGCTTTCATCTTCTAAATTGCTAGAATCTCTAGGGAGGTTGGAAAGTAGGTTGATGGCTTGCTTTTTGTAGCAAACTTGAGCATTCTTCCACGTAAAAAAAAACTTTAGTACATGGAACATGACTATGAACATTGGGTTTGTAAGTTTGTAATGTACGTCCACTTTTAATGCTTACATAAGGTACATATAAACATACTTGTGTGTACAAGAAGTAGCACTTGAGAGCTTTCTTCACATAATATTCCCAAAAAAAAGTATATACGCTTGTGGCCTGGTGGCGAATCTGAGATTGGACCAGACCAACCAGACTGCTTTACTGGAAGTATTCATGCAACTTTTCCCCTGAAAGATATATGAGTTGTAATAACATTTATTTAGCTAAAAAGGAAGTGAATGGGGAACAAGTTCAAAAAAAGACCTGGCGCTAAAACACACTTACTTTTTTATCGCACAAATGCGAGCAGTCAGCAAGTCTTGGTTGGTTTAGTTTTGTGTACTCTCTCTGGTTTCCTTTCTAGTTCCAAGTTTAGATCCAAAAATATAGATTTGGAGGTGTTTTAGGCTTAAAAACGCTGTCAAAATCGTATTCATTTTTTTCTTCGAGGCTCCTGCCAAACTATTTTATCAATACATTCTATAATTTAATAGTGCGATATGGAACATTTTCTTTGGTTTGTTATACACGTGTTCAAACTTCAACTTTTGCTTTCAAATTAACAGGAAGAAAAATTAGGTTATCTGTAGGCAGTGCAGTATTTGAATCTTAAAATATTAACTAGAATACTGACAGCTTTGTGTTCAGACGTGATGTTTTATCAAGGTGCCAATTACACGCACTTTATACGTTGTATGTAAGCTATATCACTTGGAAAAAGTAACAGTTCCATATATTACATGTAAGTCCAACTCTAACAGTCGACATAATGCAAGATGGCAATGTATTTTGCCTTAGGGGAATGTGTGAAAAATATCCAAGTAAAATAGCAAGCGAAGCATAGTTCACAAATCTCTCTTCAGACGTTTTTTGTCTTTCCACCTTTTCTTAGATATGTTTTTTCACAAATTTCTCAGGAAAATGTTTCTTATAAATAAGCCATATTTATTTTCATTTACTTGTGAAAAGTTTCCTATCCTCTTTCGAATTTAGATAAAAAGAAGAATATGATTCTAAGATTTTTAATACTCACCTCATTGACTCAGCAGAAGCCATATTACATTTTTGACTTTGTATGCTTTGGATCAGGTGCACGTGATTCAGTGCTGTGAGAACCCAAGTGCAGAACATTGAGCTGTCAACATAAAAGTGTGAGTTTTTTTACAAAAAAAGGTTTGTTTGGGTTTCTGTGTAAACGTTTATAGAGTCATAGAGCTTTTTGTCACGGCATTCATTTCCTTCCTTTATGTCGCGATGAAATGTAATGTGTATCTATCAGAACAATAATTAACATGAAATAAGCTCAGTAATAAAAACCTACAATTTCAAAAAACGAGACAAAAGTCCATTGTGCTCCCATGTGGCAGGATAAGTTGCACAATCGTGTTAATTGATCGTCAAAATTTCGCTCTGGAACTCGTATCTTGCATGTTAATCGTGCTATTTTGACAGGTGTAAAAGATTAACTTCATTTCATACCCTTATTGTTCACTTCATGGTCGACGAGGTGGTGCGGTGCGGCTTGTTTGGTCTCGTTGCAATATAAGTATAAAAATTCTGAAAAATGAATCCATGCAGCATGCTGTGTACTATTCTGTAAATATATCATTTTGGTGTAAAATTTTCTTGAACTAAGCTCTTTTTTGAAGTTCTAGCCACAATGACTTTTAATTAGAGAGATGACGCTTTTCCCACCTAGCCAAAGTTTATACTCAACCACATAATTTGGTGAACAGGATACTTTTCAAGGCTAGCTTTATTACAGGGTAGCCGCCACTCATTTTCCACATTAAAAGCCACACCATAATTTTTACTCTCAAATTAAATCCCATCACACACCACCTCCATCATCATTTTAATGTCAAAATCCCATCACTTTGACCATGTCCGTAGGAGATGCAACAGCTTACTCGTCTTCATGAAACTAATAAAAAATTCGGATGCATCACAAAGTTATGCATATCATATTTAACTTTTGAATACCTAATCTGATTTTAGTTTATCGCACAAACGTTTATATTTTGCATGTAGGTAGTTAGTCTCCATAAAATGTACACCTTTTTTGACACCAAACACAGCTATCATAATAATGTTTGCATTTTATTTCGAGTAACGATAAATTAAGTTTATTAATAATAAAAAATATGCTATGATTACAGAAATACATCAATTTTTCCAACGTTCAAACCTTCATTATTATCAACAACCACAAATAAATATGTCTAACCATTTTTCCATCTTTTTCTTCAATCATTGACGCTCCTTTTTCCATTAAATTGTGCGGTTTTGTAAATGATAAGCATGTAATATGAATTGTGGATAACAACAAAGGATACATATTTTATAGCAGCAAGTTTTTTATTGTAATTTTTTGAAAAGCCGGCTCGGCATGTGCATTGTATCATCATCAGCGTATGATATTGGCATTTGAATTAGTATTACCACGCAGCTACCCGCAACACATGAATGAAATGGAGTCAAGCCTCTTTTTCTTTTGACTCACGAATAAATAGTAATAATACATGTTCATGGAGAAGAAGGGCGCAACTTCTTTATACCAGTATTTTTTTGGCTCATCTTAAAAAATATTCGTGATATTTTCATTGTTTCATTTCATGTTAAAAGTTTTGCAGGAGTAGTAGGAGCAGCAAAAAAATAATAAACTAAAAATTGGTTGTCTTCGTTGTTTTCTTTAATTTTACCAGTCATTATTATCGGCAGCATGATCAGACTTATCATTATCAACATTCATCACCACCACCACCACCACCACCATACAGTATACAATTGCATCTTGCATGAAAAGGTATTTTGGCTTCATCTTTTTTACTTGGATGCTCATTTTTCCACACGAAAAAATAACCTGGAATATTGTAAGAAAAATCAACGCTGTTGCCAATTCAATAGGAGGTTTTGCTGAACATACTCAACTTCCTCCCTCTCAGGCTTTAATGCATGTGTGGTTATTACATTTTGCCTTTACATTTTCAAGTTTTCCTATTAAAGTAATTTAAAGATGTATTACTACTACTACTACCACACATATGAGAAGGTAAAATCGAAATGAAGAAAACGAGTTTTTTCTCCTTTAGTTTATTATTCTTGTTCACAATATGTAAATACGTCGACAGAAGCACAAGGCACAAATAGTACAACACTTGTGGTATGAACATCACCACCGCAGTCAAAAAATTTGTAGTCTCAGCGCAAAGCACATGTTATGAGTAAAGTAACTACTCTTATAAAAAACGAATATAATGGTAATCAAACCGGTAAATAGCAATGAAAGCAGGTATTATGTGAAGTGGTACATAGATTTTTTCTGGATATGTACATTCTCCATTTTTTGGCATTTCGATTTCGAGTATAAGGTAGAAAAGCTCAATCAGTTTTAATAATAATAAGTTTGAAATGAGAATTATTTTTTTTCTTGAGCGAAAGAAAATTGCTTCTCATCGTCAACTTTTTTTGTAATTTATCTACAAACATATTATTCAGTATCTTACAACTTATTTATTTCCCCCTGTCTGTTATCTTCTCGATTTTTCTTGACTTGACTGGAAATTCATAACAATAATGTTGATGTGGATAAAGCGTGAACTTATGAAAGATGGCATGTAAAGGACAGTCAGTAGATATTAGTAAAAGGGAAGCCAAATTTACATATTGAAGCACTACTGCATTTTATGTGTATTTAGATTTCATGCGATGCGGGATCATTCCATCAGAATTTTTTTTTGATTTGACTGGATCCCTGCGTGAGTCTATCATCATCATCAATCCAATCCACTAGAAAGAAAAAAATCCAAACGACAAGATGTTTTAAGTGGTATACCATCATTGTGGTCGTATTCATATTGCTTTTAAAATGGCTATAAATATTAAGAAAGGTTTGATGGAGAAACGCCAACTCACTACACAACTCCTCGACAGAGAATTTTGATAAAGGGAGATAAGCAAACTACCAGCAGAAGTAACATTACGGCTCGGCGGCAACAACGCACTGTTGATTGACTGACTGGTTACTTTTTTGGACACATGATAATTTTTTTGTCGTTCTATCATCATTTCAAGAGTCGAAACTTCATCAAAGATTTACACTCTACAAAGTGGTCAATATAGTGATACGAGAAACCCTCGACACCAAGTCCAAGCTTGCCATAAATAAAAAACTCGGACTGGCCAAAATGTTTGCCGTGCCGATGCGAGGCTAAGCTAAGCCAGCATTACATTTTATATTCAACAAACAAACGCAATGAAATTGATAGCCAGCAAAAGTGATAATGAAATATAAAGGAACTTGGCAAGCTTTATCCGATTCCGACTGTCAGGTTTCCGTCAAAAATCTTTTCACCTTGTGTACACAATTGAGCGAAGCCAAAAGTTATTAATTTAAATGCTTACAGAGAAATGAAGCAATCCCGGTATGCTATTTGTTATAATATGATGATATGAACAACTTGTCCCATCTCTCCTTAATAAAAATTGATCGCATAGCTATTTTGATTAAAGGAGAAAATACCAAGTTGAAGTACCAATTACAAACAATTGGTGACGCGTAACGAAAAAACGTGTTCTGTCCAAGAATTCACAGGAGGCCAAAAACCAGGAGACGATTTGTACAGAAGACAGAAAGAAAAAATAATATCATAATTTTCTATACTTATATTATCATCACGAACAACTACAAAATGATATTGTTTTGTAGGCTAAAAGCCACATGTATGGACGGTCAAATTATATTATAAGATCTTGTTGAAAACATGTTGGTGACTTGACTGATGAAACAAATAAAACTGATATAAATGTCAACAGCAGTCATGGTCCTTGTCCATTTTTATTATGTATTTTGTTTCTTCTACTTATTTCATGTAACAAACAAACCGATTACCAGATGCGAACTTATTATTAGCAAGAAAATATATTATACACAAAAAAGAAGTAAGAATTGTGTACTGCTGCAAATTGTTTATGCTGCTGCTCTGTCTGAGGCAAGAATAACTGAAACAATATACATACCTAAGTAGAACAGAATGTTCGCATTGCATAGTCAATACAACATGTATAGTAGCAGTATCAATTTGATCTGATGTAGGAATGCTGATTGAATTCCATTCTATATTCGGTCGGGGGTACATGTGTACATTCCAGAGAATGAAAAATTTAGCCTGTTGTATATTCAGGGAGCTTTAGGTTCATTTTGGTGTACACGCAAAGTGTAATGTTGCCTACATCTTGTTGAGGACCAGAGAAGATAAGAAAAGAAACAAGTATTTTTTTACATGACTGCTACTTGAGCGCTCTGCAAACGCTTGCCTTTTTTCTAACTTAATGCCCTGCTTTTGGAGTATTTTTATGTTCAGCGCGGATAAGTGTATTCTGTGCTCTACTAAAAAAGGAAGCCTCTCTCTCTCTCTCAAGTTCTGTTTCTGTTCATTGTTTTTACAAAATGTCCATCTGACACTTTCTGTCTCATCCTTTTCGTGTTTCTGTGTACTCTGCTTTGTTCTCCATGTATGCCTTGGAATTTGGTTTCGTTTATTCATCCAAAAAAGTTGAATTAACGATAAGTCGGGTTGGTCGCAACGACATGAACAAGTGGATAAAATACCAGATCAGGAGAAATGATAGCTCCAATAGAAAATTACTTGTCTGATGATAGTATAAATAAAACAAGCTTATTCCTTGTTGCAGGATTGCAGTAAAGTCAAGTCAGTACCCAGTGCTGTCTGAGGAAATAACGGGTTAACGTTTTCTAAAATCCGTGCTTATGTGTAATGCATTGAAGAACGATAACGCATAACGATTAAAAGAAATGGTGTTTTTAGATCTTTGTTCGTTTCTCTATATAAAGGTTTCTTTTTATGGAACTTTTCTAAATTCAGATTTCCGAGGGTCACGGCAGGTTTTGTCACCCGTGTATCATTAAATTGATACACTGTGAGAGTGTCTAGGAGGGCAAGAGAAATAATGAGAAGTACGTCATTAAGAATACTTTGTATGCGTAAAACGCGTACAACTGCGTGAGTTACAACGAAAAGAAAAAAACTAAGGTTGCGTATATGAAAGTATGCAAGCATGAGAATAATATCAGATATTTTTAGTATCTCTTTCACCATCAAATCATTATCAGAGTTTGATTGTAAAAAGGTCCTTCATCGTCACGAGGTATACAATGTACACCAGTTGTCGTCGTCATCATCACATTAATATTATCGCCATCATTCACATTCAGTCGTCTGTAAGAAAAGAGTCACCAAACTCATGGAGGAGGGTACATGGTACATATTTGAAAAAAATAAGTGTCTCTCTTTTTCTTCATTTGGAGTCCCTAATGATGAAATAACTGTTAAAAAGGGTTGGTTATAATATATATCAGGCAACAGACAAGTCAAATGTTTTGCTTTTGTGAAACTTGCTCAACTTGTTGAAAATGGGTCTTGTTCGTCACATATGTGTTGCTATCTTATCGTTATCATCATATCCTTCTACTCATGATAGAAAAATAAGGAGAGATGGCTTTTTTATGTACAATTTATTTTCAAAATAAATTCTTGTTGATGTTCAGTCACCCTTTTCTTCATGCTCCAAAGTCCTCCAAAAGTTGTATACACAACTTTGACAAGTGCACCTTCTATGTGTAATATCTTCCAGTTTTGGTTACTTTTTGTGTAACAACTGTGTGACGAAGACCATGGATATCTTGGAAAGGTTTTGTCTCATAATGATCTTCAGGATCACCATCAACATCATACCAAGTTTTTATTCATAAGAAGTTAAGTGTATGTAAAAATATTTTAAAGACTTTCGTTTTATTTATGCCCCCACCGCATTACTTTTCTTCGCTGTTCCATTAGTGCTGCCTGTCTTTCCTGCGTCACTTCCAAATAACCACACGTATACATATGCTTTAGAAAATTCGTTTAATGTGCTTTTATGGACGCTTAATATAAAATGGAGACAGACGACAGGGTCATGAGGGTACAAGAGAGCTATGTAGCAGAACATACGATTTCTTTCATTACTTGGGCTCATCGGTTGTTGTATGAGTTGTTTTCGTCTTTATCAGTGTTTTAGCTGGAGGTGACGAATGGAGTAGTAGAGACTTGTTAAATACAGCAGTGCAGAGAGTGCAGTGGCATAAAAGTACATTGTTGCATCTATGTTCATTTCAAACACACAAGGATAACTACTTATATTCACTTAACTTCTTGTAAGAATACAAACACATGACACATCCGGAAAAGCTAAACAACCCAAAATACATTTTAGCTGAAATAGGGAAAGATGTACGTGAGGCAGGGTAGTCATCGTAAGCTTGAAATGTAAAAGTAGGTTGTTATGCTGGTAAAGGAGGGATCATTTTTCTTGGAAGATAGTAAACTGTTTCGTTCTTCCTCTGGCTGTCTTTACCCTGTAACCATCCATTTACTTTTTTGTTTTACTCACACGCAGCAAAACAAGTCAGGCTTTATGAAGACTCGGTCGAGTCATGGTGGAGCCTTAACATGTTCTTAGATTTTATTGTAAAACTGTGTGATCATAGAGAAGAGAGGCAGACTATCTCTCTTTGACTCTAAGAGTCTTGTGCGTTAAGATAAACTTGAAAAAATAAGGTATAGATTAAGTGGAGACACTGAATCACTCCTCTGCTCGTTACATCGCATCATACCTTGTTCCTCTTTAACACACTTATTCATCTCACAGAACATGGTCCCTCTCTCAATGCGAGAGGAGAGGATGAGGCTACATACACATGTAGGTGTCCGTTTTGTTATATGACTTTGTTGCATTAAAACTAACATACATTTCCACTTTACCTTACGCATATATCAAAATTTCCAAGCGTGATATGAAAATATAACCCAAAAAATACATAAAAAGACGCACTCGTAATCATGAACTTTGCTGGCCAAAGGTTTGACTCTTCTGTCTACGTTTTCTTCCAGAAGTCAGTCATCCAGTCAAAGATTTCACAAGTTAACGTATCTTCTTGCTTCTTTTTTCTTGGACGAAAAAAATTGTAAGCTACACGCATCCGTGCGTTTACAGACATTACATAAGTTTGTGTATACTTATATTTTAACCTTTGAGAGAGCATGACACACTGAAGTTTATCTCAGAAGTCATGAGAGTAAGAATGTATGTGTAAGCAATATTAGAGCGAGGAAATGCACAGAATCTTTACCATCGTCGTCGTCAGTGAACCTTTCATGAAAACTCGCACTTTAGGTCTATCTCGTCTTCTTGGCAGTAGTCTGTTATCTATTTTCTCTCTCTCCAGCTTCGCGACGGCATCGGCACAACGAAAACCCACAATTTTCTCGAGACGTGGATATATTAAGTATATATTTGCCTCAGCCTGTGACTGATTGTAAGGGAGTGGGAGGCTCCACTTCACTGCAAAGTCATCGTAAAGAAGTAGTCCAAACCGGAATAAATACTGGCTCTGTTTGTTCTCTATGTATAAAACATTCTATACCGAAAGTATTTCTCCCACTCTATCTAATAGTATGGTTGAATAGGAGATCTAAGCTGGTGCTTGTGGCAGGTTCTTATTTCTTCAAGACGACACGACCAAGACAAGTATTACAACAACCGGGTCTCTGGGTCTTTTTTCTCTAAAAGCTCCTTACGTACACAACACAACAACAAAAAAAGTTGTGTCGGTCGGTGGAGCGGTGGTATGGTATAGTATAACCAAGTTACAAAGTTACTGTATCCATCTTTCTTCCTTACTTATTTACAGTGGTTTTATTAAAGCAGAGCTAGTATACCGCAAGATAAATAAAAAAATCAAGTACAAAGCAGGCACTGTTTTTGTCTTCTTTGTGAACTACTCTCTTCGATCATCATCATCATCGTAAATGTACACTGCATTGGACCCTTTTGGCTAGCTACTTAACTTGAAGTCAATTAGACTGATCACATCCCCGTGAGTATATATTCCATCCAGTACAGAAAAGAGCGGTATTGCTTTTAAAGTGATTTTTATTGCGCAATAAATGTGCATAAAGCTACATAGACATTCATAAATATTGAACTTTACTGTCTTTCTTTATTAATTCCTTACGATGAGAACATAAATAACATTTGTTTCTTATTTAACGTCCAGCACTTGTGCTATTCACATGCATGCTATACAAAAGAAGACTTCTAATACTATATCAATGTATATGTTTCGTTTGTATGAAAAATGAAGATATACACATAAAAAAAACTATCATCTAACCATCCTTTTGTGGAGAGTACAAGGGCACACTGTTGCCGGTCCTTGCCAAGTTCCTTTTTTTAAGTCTTAAAAGACTTTACTACCTTTTTGTGTACTCTATAATTTACAGTCATTTCCACTCTCACTTATCATGTCTCCATCTGTCCGACCCGACAAACTGGCGAGGGAGCATCAACGAACAAAAAATCAATGCCTCATCGTTGCTCTACTGTCGATACAAGATTGTCTCAATGAGGTCTACATTAAATATACCTTCCTTTGTATTTTTCCTTACTCTGGATAATGGTTTTGAGAAAATATCGAAAAATCGCTAAATTTTGTACACTTCTTTTGAAATTTAATGGCCTTGTTTCACTATCCTCACTCATCTTCTAAAATTTCCTGATATTATTTCGATGATAATTTATTTTTGAAAGCTACGGCTCATGAAATTGCTGCAATTTTTCTAGAAAAAAGAACATAATAACGACCTTTAAGGATATAATGAGCACGTTCGAGTTTTACGTATAAATGGATGAATATATCATCTTCACATGGAGGATTTTTAGGTTGATGATAACAATAAATGCCATTGCTACGACTGGAAATGTGAGAACGGGTCGGTGGTGGTCGGTTGACCAAACCACTTAGAATATAAAAAGATTTACGCGCAAAAATTACCAGTAGTAAAAAGTAAAAAAACTTTTTCTCTTTGCAAAAAAATTCACAAAATACACCCATGTGATTCCCTTTACTTTGGGATTTTTATGATATAATGGAGCAGTAAATTATAATGAAATTTCTTGTGGCATTAGCTTTGTCGAAAAAACAGAAAAATTGAGAAAGGATAATACTTTACTATTACTGGGTTGAATGTATATACATATTTTCATGAATAACATGTAGGTATATATCCACCTGGATAAGTGGATCTCAGTTCAGTTTAAAATATATTCATCGAAATAAAAGTACATTTCAATTACCATTCTTTCTCTTCTTTTCAGTAAAAATGCCAATTTACTATACTTGTGCGCATGCAATCGTATAATAAGTCAAAAGCTTGTTTTTGCCATTTCTTCTTTCGTTTTTTCCTCTCTGAGAGGGAAGGAGTGAAAAGTAACAATCATCATCAAAGAAGTAGAAAAAAGTTTAAATTGAGCGAATTAGTTTAGTATGCAGACCGAAGCGAGACACGGAGACGAGCCAAAATCAGTCAGTCAGCAACTCTAAAGCTAGTCTTGGTTGGGTTGTTGTTTTAAAAAGTAAAAACACACGAGATGGAATTTTTGTTGATTTTTTTCTATTGAAATGATTTCTCGAAAGCATGCATATGTATTTATGTACATGTCTTTTAATGTAATTGTGGATATTCCTACAAAAATGGCAATAATTTTTAGCGAATCGGACTGTAGCAGTGTAATAGTAATAATGATAAAATTACAAGAGATGAATCACCATTTTTTGGTATAATCACACAAAAATAACAACAATTTTCACAAAATCTTAGAGAATTCTGGAATAGTGAAATAATTTTGTCTAAATACTCTCATTTTTACAATTTATTTAACAATTCTAGATAAAAATATTCTCACACTTATGAGCACTATGATCTTATGCCGCCGTATGGACTATGGACATAGAACACTTTTGTCTAATGACTGCTCAATTAAACTTAAAGAGTTATGTACGATGAATCAACCAAAAAAATACACGAAGTATAGTATAGTTCTCTTGTAGTCTTTCGGTACATCAAACTCAAAGTTTTGTGTGACTGACTGGATAGATATGAATATTTTTTTAGTGCGCAAAGCTGAAAGCAAGTTTCTGTCATTACTTCCATGATTGCATGTTGATGACGATAATGACTAGGATGACTCTCGATTCTTTCTGCTTGTTCTTCGAAGCCATCTTCCACTTGACATGAGTTTGCATCTCAAAAGTTTTCTTGTGTACACATTTTTTTCTCTCTCTCCATTCCAAATATGTTTAAGTACCCACCAACTAATAAAAAATAAAATAAACGAAAAGACACATGTGATGTGAGAATGATGAGTAAATGAGTGCATGATTTTTTTTCGTACAGGTGTTTACTCTCCCCCTTTATACCTGTGTTGCATGCACAATGAAACATTAATTTTGTGTTTTGTGATGGCTAAAAAAATTGAAAAGGGCTTTCCGTGTCCGCTTTTTTACGACTGTCCAGTACCATCCTCCTCGTCCCAAATATTCATTTTTATGCATCCTTTGTCTATTCTATGTGCATACACACATATTTTGTTGGCTATGAAGGTAAAGACGAAAAAAAATTATAATGGATCATCGTCGTTGTTAGCCGTTCTGGGCCCATTTAGAACACACTTGCTTTGCATCAATTCCCTAATTTTTACGATCGCAAAGCTCAATATTCTGTGCTCTTTGAAATGATAATACATAGTGCCACTACACACCATCATCACTAGTCACCAGACTAGAGTTTTTTTTACAATGCATGCAAGTTTCATTGGAAAATATGAGTTTTTTTGTTTTCTTTCCATTCCTCTGTAACATATCATTATTAATATTATTACTACTTTCTGGTACTGCTGAAGTTGTTGGTGCTGTTGCTGATGATGATAATTGTACAGCAGTAGGATAGGGTAAGGTAAAGGTAAAAGGTAGAATATTTTTTGGTAGGAGTGCGGTATTTATGCTTTTAGCTTTTAAGGTAAAAGGCACTATGAAGCAAGAAGTATGACTAAAGGTAATGAGTACAGAGAGTGAAGTGAAGATGGATATAAAAATTGTGTATTTGTAAAAGGATGTACTTACATGTTCGATTGCTGGACGACGATGATGATGATGTACTCTTTCGAAGTAGTAATTTTCATTTGTCTGCTTTTTCCTACAATTATTTGTATATCTTTGTTCAAGTACGCATTATTATTAGGATTTACTCGCTCTGTTCTCTTTCTTGATGATGGTAATAATGATGATGAGCGAGTTAGAAAGAAAGAGAGAAAAATTGTAATGATAAGTGTATACATGACGGCTCTCTAGTTCTAAAGTTTTTTTTTGACTTTACATTTCCAAGTTATAGTCACTAGTCACCACCACCAAAATGCCATTGTTCTCGTTCTCAGGCTAATTTATACTCTTTCGTTGTTCGGATTTTTTTACAGGGATGACGATGATGATGATGCTGGTGGTGGTAGTAATGGTGCTCCAACTACGCCAGCATCATCCATAATTCCCTCAATCATGGTACCTAATGTCCATGTAAAATGGGACTTTTTAAGCTTCTCACGTAAACCTCAACGGAGAGTGAGTAAGTGTCGGCATTTGAAACACATTCACATTTTATTCCAGCAGCAGCACAAAAACATATTATTTAATATATCCTGGTCTGTTTGTCGCCCTAAAAAATCGTCGTCGACCTTACCATACCATCATCAAAGTAATCACGATCATTCCAGTTTTTCGTCCGCCGACGAAGCTTCCGGACCCTATATTTAACAGAATGCAATATCATCACCATCATTACTCTTTATTGTTGTGTCTCCACATGAAATGCTACAGACAAGAAACAGTAAAAAAAACTATACACAAAATACAAAGAATTATTCGGCAGCAAGAGAAATAATATAAAATAATATCATTGTATGTCATTATCATTAGCATGAAACTATTATAATATTATGTGCATAAGTGGTAAGTAGCAATAATAAAAACGCTCTTTTCCTGTCTCTTGACTCTTAACTGTGCGTATGCTAGTTTCTTTCTAGCAGTTAGAGTGAGAGAGAGAATAAAATGACAAAAGAAGACAATTTTTCGCTTAATTCATTCAAGCGTGTATGAACATTACATACAATTTGCATTCAAACTTGAGAGCAGTTTAAAAGTTTTACTTTTTCGTCTCTTGAAAATTGTTTTTTTCTGTTTTCTGTTCTCCAACATAAAAGATTATGGAGCGTATAGATATTTTTACTTATCTTAACTTTTTTCTGACGTCTTGATAGTTTTAAAAATGGAATATTGTCGTAAAGCAAACTAAAAGAATCTGGAAGTAATTTTTAAAAAGTTGCAGACAACAAACACAAGAATGAGTTTAAGAGAAAAAAGTGAGAGAAGGGGAATATATGGATAGAAGCAGCAAAAGTATCCTGCCTGATGAGCATTCTTAACGAGAGAGACATGAGCGTATTTTCAGTTTACCCAACCTTTCGAAATATTTTTCTCTTTAAACAGCTCATGAAATATGTGTATTGCTTTTCCTAATTATGTTTGTTTAGGTAAGGCTAGATAGGCAGTGACGTTGGAATGTCTCCTTTTAAAACAAATGCACATATACACCTTATAAAGTATCAACTTCTTTCATTTACCTCTACGAAATCCAGAAGAGAGTTTAGCTTTTTGTTATTTTGTGCATTCATATTTACGTTTTTTTTCACATCTTTTGCTTTGCTGATTACATGCAAGCCTTCACGGATAAGCATTTTCTCTCTTCTCTTGTCTTCTACTTCAAAATGTTTTCATTTCAAAACAAGAAACACTTTTCTCAAGTGACTGTTGTTGTTATATGTATGCGTGTGTGTGTGTGTGTGTGCTGTGTGCTAACTCTTCTTTTCAGAAAAATCTCGGCAAAAAAGGAAGAAAAAGAAGCAGCTCATTCAGCTGCAATAATTTAAGCACCCTTTATGGTGATTAGCTAAGAGCAACACGCGCTTCTAGAAAACTAATAAAAATATATGTGTACGCATACATATTTTTCTCTTTTCATCTTGTTTATAGTTTACTTAACGTGTTTCTGTGGTTCCAATAAATGAACTCTTTCAGTTTAACGTCTTCTCTCTCTCATCAATATTTTGTGTGGTAATGTAAATTGCTTCCGACAGAAAAAAAGCTTCCCGGTGTATCCAAAGCAAACACGTTTTTGTCGTTTTAAAACAAACTAGATGAAAAGTCCTTAAGATGATTTGTGTGTTGATGGATGGACGAGAGGCATTAGAAAAAAATGTCCTTTCTTTGCTAATGTTTTTTCTGCGGTTAATACAAAAAATACGAATTGTTTGTTTTTCGTAAATTTGATAAATACTTTGAGAAAAGAGCGAACAGGATACACCAGACAGAAGATCATTTTAGACCTTTGTAACTAGAAACTGTATTCTTTTCTTTTTATTATTGCCGGTAGTCGTTTAGTAAATGTGTTGTGCAAATAGTGCTCAGCTTTTGGTTGTATCTACAAAAATTCCCAAGTTAAAACAGGAACTATTATCACATTAATTTCCATACTGTTCATTTTTTCTCATGTGAAGGCTCATCATGATGATATGCGAGTAAATATAGTAAAAAAGCATGAAACGTGTTAACATTTGAACAAAATGTAGGAACTTGGTGGGAGGTTGTTTAAATGTTTTCGTTTGCTCAGTCAGGCTCTTTGAGGATCAGCAGGCGGTCAATGATATACGAACTCGGGTGGTTCATACATCTTCAAATAATAACTCGTAATGCAGGAATAACTCGTTATCATCGTCTCTCTGAGAAAGATGTAGCAGTAATAAAACAAAATAATATGCACATGGGTACAGTATGTATTAGTTTGGAGTGCTTTAAATGCATATTATGCGGCTAGTAAAGTATATTATGTACAAACACAATAAATAAAAATAGAAAAAGGAAAAGATGAGTACCGCGCGATGGACGCGGAACAAACCTTATTTTCAGGGGAGAAAAATCTGGCTGTTGATTCATAGGTGAGTTGAGTAAAGAAAGGTATTGAATGATGGAATTATCATCGCATCGGCGGCAGGAATAGTAGGATGTAAATATACTGCTTAAAAATCTATAGTTGGTTGTGAATTAAACTAACATATAAGTATTCTATTTGGACTCGGACATGCATCATATTTTTTATCATCATTCACAACAGTAACAGCAGAGGTTAATAAAATACGATGAAACGTTCGAGGTCCTAGAAAAAATCAGAATTTTAAGTTCTAAGATAAACCTTCCTTTTATTTCGGTCATCACAAGCTTTCATTCTGTTATTATTATGTTTTATTTGAAAGGATTTGATATAAATATGTTTTCCCTTCTCCGCAACGGCTATTATCTGTGTGTGGTTGTCTGCTCTACTCATTCTTTATGCAGTATTTACATACGTAATCCGTTCCGTAGGGTCTCTCCACTTGAAAGAGAAATAATGGACACAGTGTAAAGCTGAAAATAATTCTTCTTAAGTTGTTTTCAACGAGTCACATGCTATGTAGAGGTAGATAATGGTGTTGAGAAGAAGGGATTGTATTGTTGAAGTATTTATGTTTAAAAAATGTGGAATAAATAAACTATATATAATTATTGTATAACCGAAAATTCTCTGGGTGAAGCCGTTTTATGTATTAGGAACAATATGAGTACATTCTCTGAGAATTAAGTTGGAGGTGCTTTATCTGCTATGTTTTCTAATGTACATCCGACCTGCAAAATTTTCTGGCAATGATTTGTGATAGCAGCATGTCTGGCTGACGTCCTGAGAATTCATGTGCCGCCCTTTGTCACAGGGATAAGTTAAGTTTAAGAGAAGAAGCGTACCGATATTTCTATCTCATCTCATTGCAATACAATTGACAATGTTAATATCTTTCATTTTTAAATACACAACTTCCCGACCTTTTTCCTAATAATAACAATTGCTATTTATGAAAATAATGAGGCTGGACACTTTTTTAAAGAGCTGAATGAAGTTACATTTGAGAAGTCACTCAATGCGCCTTTGAAGTTCGTTTCTAGTATGAAATGTTTTGAAATGATTTTGTTGACGATATACAGCTAAAAGTGCAGATGAGTGAGGAAGTGCGTTTATGTTGTGTGCATAACTTTTATAAAGAGAGGACAAGAAGGGGTTCTTGATTTACTTAAGAATAACGAGCCAATCCAATTGAAAAACAGTCGCACACAACGCGTACCGAGAAAAAAGAGAATGTCAGTAAGAACATTGTATTTTTAACAAGTTTCTTTTTTGATTACGTGTTTTCAGCTGTAACAACGTGAACAGTTCACTGTTAGAGTTGGAAGGGATGATGATAGTACGTGATGCAACAAAGAGATAAAAAGCACTGATCTAGATTATAGATGTGATGTGCATCCCTATTCTACCATTATTCCGTATGAAGTGTAAAAGTGGTTGATGAAGCTGATGTGATGATAATAATGTCGAAGAAGTGCAAATGAGGAGGACATTATTCTGTACACACTACAGAGAGCACATAAAGAGTAGCTAGTTTGTCGTGTTTTGTAGTGCTTTAGGCATTTATCCAGTGCCAACTCTACTGATATTACAAGATACAATAGGTCACGTTCTAAAAAGCTATACCATTATGTTAATGATAAGTGAAGGGACATAAAGAAATAAGTGGAAAACTGTCTTGTTGTAAAACACATAAATAATAAGTTGAAGATGCATAAATACGTTTGGATATGTTATGCTTTTTGAAAGGAAGGAATGGTGTACACGTGGTTAAGATTGAGAGAAAAGCTTACATAATGAACTTTACACAAATATGTTGTGCATGCCCATCTTATGAAATCTTTAAAAATATAATATGCTACTGGGGTTTTGATGATGATGGCATAAATGCAACGGGTTTTCTACTAACATGTTAAACTCCCTGTAAGCCGTCAACAGCAGAATGTGATGGTTTGAGATATAAAAACGAGAGTTTCTCATAAACAAGCTCCGATTTCTTCGTTAGCTATTATGGGACTCCTCATTAAAGGTTGACACAAGGGTTACCCCCCGGAATCTTTTAAGAAGGCTTGTTTGCACACGTTCAGGATAAAATGTGATGTCGATGCATACGCTACATTGGAAATATATGTACTATGTTTCATTAAATGCGATTAGGAAATCCAAATGGAATGAGATCTGCCTGGAATAGCACGGCTCCCATCAAATATTTGAAAAATAACTTGCTATCAATAGAACTTTTAAAAGGATGAATTTAAATGCTTCGTTGGTTAATTCAACCTTATTTGATGGACGCTATTTTGAAAAGAAGTTGACAGAAAAATGACGGTTGGATCAGACGAAAAAGAACTTTGAACATCAGCAGCAGTGGATAACCCAGATTCATTTTATACTTTTTAAAAATTATTACGAGATCATTGACTTCATTTAGAAGCATTTGCCCCTTTTGGCCAGACCGACTTCTTTTCTTTTAAAAAATCAGAAACTTTTTTAAAGCCTGATTTTTTCTTGTATCTTTTGTTATTACACTTGAGTGTCACTCACATTCCAATAATCTTAATGGATTTGAACTAAATGTGTCTAGATTATTATTCAATCAAAGCAGAAAAAGAGATGATGTCATACCGTCATCATCACCAACCACACATGTCCTGAACATTCAAGTTTTTTAGTTGTTGATCAACAATAAAAGAGTTATTCTTAAATAATTTAGCCTCGTTGAGATACTCCCTAGGGCACTTGAATAGCACCCAGTATTTTGCTTAGAATACGATGTGTGGATTATTTATGATCTTTTGCAAAAAAATGTTTACAAGCAGTGAACAATTCGCCATTCGCCTGCTATAAAAATAGGTAAAACCCGACGGACGCCTTTCAAATAAAAAAGTACAGCTAACAGTTTCTTGGACTTTTGTACATTTTCTTGTTCTGAAAACAAAAAAAGACGAACTTTTTGTTACAATCTTGCGGTTTACTTATGGTAATACAACATCGTAGATTTTTTTATTTATGACAGAATTTTGATACCTGTAAACTAATTCCAAATTAAAAATGTATTGAATATTGTAAAACATGAAGTTGTACATTGACTTAATAATGTTATTAGTATAACATCAGTGAATTCAAAGAACAGTATCAGGGTGGTAGAAGTAGGAAGAAACTTCTTTATTACACGCATATTACATGGCTTACTTTAAATACATATCCTGATCATAAACATAAAGATAGGTAATAATACGAGAACTTCAAATAAACTTACGTTACAAGAGGGAATAATTTAAATTTTGACTGTAGGCAAGCAAACAACACGAAAAAAATCGACCACCAATAAAGAAAGGAGACTACATAGATAAGTATAATATAATGATGATGACGATGAAGTAACTGGGCGAATAGAAACTTCTCTCGTCTCCAAAATAAAAATAGTCAGAAAATAAATCGGAGCGGTACGTAATAAATGGAACAAAATCATTTCAGAAGTTGTAGGAGAAGAACAATAATGAATACAAAGTAACTTTAATGCTTTCATACTATACTCATCTAATATAATAGACAATGGCTATTATGGTAAAAGTTTAAATAAGAGATGCTCGTTGTTTCAATTGTGGGAATAAAGTATAAGAGAAGATGGGAGCATTCATAATTGGAAAATTCGTTTGGGTGTAGCCTTCTTTGTGTAAATATTACAATGTAATTGCTTCACATGTTTGCGGCTGATGAGATGTAAAGGGAAGTAGAGATGTAGATTCATAAAATGCACTAAGAAAAATGATGATTTTGGTCATAAGCATTGTTCTACAACTAAATGAATGGTTGCTTTTCCAACATAACGAGCGGTAAAAGAAGAAATATACTCAATATATTTGATAAAAATCAAGCTGACAAAAATTGTGGAGAAATAGATAGACGCAGATGTAACCGATAGACTTTCAGAATACCAGTACATTTATAAATACCAATTCTAAATACACCTACCTAAAAACAATAATGTTTAATCTTTTTCGTTATTCAATCGAGGAGACTAAAAGTTTTTTCAAGAAAAAGTGAACAAATCAAATCAATGAAGCTTGTCGTGCAACTCGACAAAGGTAACATTAGAGGGCAACATTATCAGCAGACGATGTTTTTTTCCTGCATCTCTATACAAGAAAGGTTTTCTGTAAATCGTTTTGTGAATCTAAGTTTCAGGAGGAAAATAAGTAATAAAAAGTGAGGGAATAACGACAAGACAAAATACGTGCACACACGCACAAGACTTTACATATTATAGATTCACTTGCATTGTTCTTTCTTAGTGGTCCATACATAAAATACAGAAAATCAAGACAGTCAAAAAGATTTCCTTGTGACTTGACGAAGTAAATCCTTAAGAAATCTTGTTAAGCGATATACACACTGATTGGTATACCAAGAAGAGAGGGAGAACATGTAAGAAAAAACATACAAAATAAAAAATTCAACCTCCTGCTCGGAACGCCACCTTATTCTCAGGACGAATTTAACAGCATTAAG